>VMDR010010977.1:0-29518 GCA_007922815.1 Macrotus californicus
GCCACAATATCTTTGTTGATATTTTGTTTGGAAGATCTGTCCATTTTTGACAGTGGGGTGTTAAAATCCCCTACTATGATTGTGTTGCTGTTAATATCTTTCTTGAAGTCCTCTAATATTTTCTTTATGTATTTGGGTGCTCCTATGTTGGGTGCATATATGTTTATAATGTTAATTTCTTCTTGGTGGATTGTTCCCTTGAGTATTATGAAGTGACCTTCTGGGTCTCTTTTTATGGCTCTTCTTTGGAAGTCTATTTTGTCCGATATCAGTATTGCTATGCCGGCTTTTTTTTCCTGTCCATTTGCTTGGAATATTTGTTTTCAGCCCTTCACTAAAAAGTATTTTGTTTTTAAATGTCCGTGGCTGAAATCCAGTTTTTACATCTAAGCTGAAGTCACAATGTTGAAACAGGGTGGAGATTTGGGAGGACCCTCCCCACACACACCCTATCCCCAACGTCACTACAGGACACATTTCAAAAGCAAAACTCAAGTGAAACACCTGACCTGAATCTTCCCCATTAGTAAAAATATGCAGTTAATACTTGCACTCCAGTCCTCTGACTCCATCCTAGTCCCCATGATCAGAACCACCTCTGATTCAAATCACTCCCAACTCAACAAATCAATCGCCTGCCCAGGGCCAGGCCCTGGGCTGGAATTGGGCTCAAACAGATAAGTGAAACATGGTTCTGGCCATCCAGGAGGTCATGGTCTAGTGAGGAAACAAACAGAGAAATACACATGATTGCACTGGAGCAACAGCTGCAGGAGAAATTGAAAGAGTTATCAAAGAATTACTTCCCCGAAAGCTGCTGATCCCAAATAGTATTTTTTTTCCAGGTAATTCCTTTCAAAATTTCAAGAAACAGATCATTCTTGTACCTCATATGCTGCTCCAAGAGCAGAGAAGTTGAACAGCTCTTTCATTCATGGTCTGAAACCAGCAAAACTTGCCAAAAACAGGATTCACAGGTGCCAGAGGCTACGTTTCCACCCAGGGCCCAGCCCCAACCTTGGCAGTGCTACAGGGACCAGGTGTGGACCCCTGAACCAATGTCAGCTGACCCACTGGCTGGCCAGCAAATAACAGAGCTTCTTTCTCGAGCTGTGGGAAATAGAATCAGAGAGAGGATATGTACGAGGTCCATTTAGATGTCAGCACTGGGAGGACGGTTTATGCATTAAGGAGCATCTGCCAGCAGAGAAAGTTTTCTAAGTGAGAGAGGATAGAGAAAAGCAGAGATCAGAGGCTCAAGAAGCCGAGGGAAGCAAAATATCATGTAACTTTGCAGACACAAAGAGTGGCTTCGGTTTCCAGTAAGTTGCCTAGCTCCAGTTCCCATGAGACCACGCTGTATCGGCTTCTGTTTCCATGGTATTGCCTTCTGAGTCCCTTCAGTGACAGCCTCTTCACCACCCCCACTGGCTGCACTCACTGTCCCTATGCTGCACGGCATCAGTTTCTAGCCTTTGTCATAAGGATAGCTTTGTGAGAATAATGATGGCTTAAAACAAAGAGACAAAATTATCATTAGTTGCAAAAGATAATATTTTGATACCTAGAACACTCAAGAGAATCAACTAAAAACGATTAAAGTTAATAAGAAAGCTCAGCAGAGATACTGGGTACAGGGTAAATACACCAAAATAATTGCGTTTTTCTTTACTGGCAATAACTACTTGGGAAATATGATTTTAAACTATCTTATTCACAACAATAACAGAAAACATAAAATGCCCATAAATAGCTTTGGCAAGAAATATATAAGGTACCTATAGAAAAAACCAACAGAACTTTACTGTGAGAAGTGAAAAGTACTTGACTGAGACGGAAGATAAACAATGTTCTTGGGCAGAAGAATCAATAATGGAAAGAGATCAGTTTTTCCTAAATTGACTTAGAGGTTATCACATTTTCCAATCAAAATCTGGACAAGATTTTTGGAAATTTAACAAGATGGTTCTGAACTCACCTACAATAATGCTAGGTAAAAAGCAGCTGAGTCATTTTTGAAAAATAAGAATGATTGGAAAGGTTTACCCTCTTATATTATACAGAAAAAGCATAAAAACATGTTTCTGGTATAATAAGACAAGTCAATGGACGAAACAGGCTTTGAAAAATAAGGCTGGGTTTACACACACACACACAGATTTTTAATATATTATTAAAATGCTATCACAAATTTGGGGGGCTAGTATTACTTTTAATACATGGTTGTGGGGTTCTCTCACAAGGGGTTAAAAGTCTTGGAGTGCAGAGAAGCATTCACCAATCCTGTCTACTTTAATGAGTCACATATTTATAAAATAATTAAGTACTTTTAATTTTTAAAAACAAAAAGTAACTAATAGTGAGAATTAATCAAATTGAGGGGCAAAGAAAAAAAAAAGAATACTTAAAAAGGGAAGAAATTACCCACAAGAAGAAAAATTTGATGTTATTATAAAAAAATTTAAAATAGTTTGTATTTGCCCTGGCTGATGTGGCTCAGTGGATTGAGCGCCAGCCTGTGACCAAAGGGTCGCCGGATCAATTCCCAGCCAAGGCACATGCCTGGGTTGCAGGCCAGGCCCCCAGTAAGGGCCTGCACAAGGCAACCACATATTAACATTTCCCTCCCTCTCTTTCTCCTTCCCTTTCTCTGTCTAAAAATAAATAAGTAAATACATCTTTAAAAAAATTAGTTTGGACGTAAACATTAATGACAAAATCGAAATACTAGGGGGTAAACTGGAAAAATTTTATGTCAATGTAAGAGAAGAAGAGTTAACCTTACAAAATAAAGAAAATTGATGCAAAACTTTCAGATTCCAATTGATAACTAGCCATAAAATGTCACAAGAGGCAATTTGTAAGAAAGAAAATGCAAATACTAGAAAAACACATGTTTAAAAAAAGGCAACCTCACTAGCAATTAAATAAATGCAAATTAGAACAATGAGCTACTTTCCTCACCTCTCAAATTAGCAAAACCAGGAGAAACAATCCTCCTCTAAACAGGGACCTGTAAGACAAGCACTCTGCTCTGCTCCTGGGAATATAAATTTGTGTATCTTTTGAGAAAGCCATTCAATTATTATATCTAGAATTAAATATATTGAAATATTTTAAAGCGGTATTCTCATTTATAAGATCCAAAAAACACTAATCTGCCACAGACTAAAAATACACTGAGATATACGTCGCAGAGATTTGTGTGTGCATAGGTGTGTGTTCTTTAATAATAGCATAATTAGAAGCAAAAATACACTGAAAAAGAAAGAATTGATTAAAATTATGGTACATTTCATAGGATAGAAATTAATGTACACGTTAAAAATGAGACTTGGGAAGGATTTTTAATTTTAAAAAAGTCCTTATTAGTATCACATTTTCAAAAACAGAAACACCCCTGCATATAAATTATGATCTCACCTAACATAACACACACATAATAAAAATACTTAAAACACAGAACAACTGTACTAACAGTTAGTCTAGGAGACAGAATTCCTAAGGATTTTCAAAATTTTTAAGCTCATTTTCTACACTTTTACTTATTTGTTTAAATATTTTATTTATTTATTTTTGGAGAAAGGGAAAGGGAGGGAGAAAGAGAGGGAGAGAAACATGAATGTGTGGTTGCCTCCTGCACGCCCACAACTGGGGACCTGGCCGGCAACCCAGGCATGTGCCCTGGCTGGGAACCGAACAGGTGCCCCACTTGTTCGCAGGCCGGCACGCAATGCACTGAGCCACACCAGCCAGGGCTACATTTTTAAATATATGTGTAGAGGAATACATATTGCTTTTATAATCAGGAGCAAGAAAGAGAGAGAAAAATACGAAAAGTCATCTGTCTACAGTGAAATAAGAGCTGTGACCCAGGCCTTGGCCTTGAGAGCACCAAATCGGTCTTAAGGAGTCAAGCAGGAAACATCTCCATTGGACCTTACAGAAGCAGACTCTGTAAGGGGGGAAGGCCATGGAAGGGCATTCTTGGCAGGGCCCACTTCAATAAGAGGAGGCAAGAGAAACACAAATTTAGAGTTAAACACTACTGTCACACATGCAAAGGTAGAAATCGTCATCTGTTTATAGAAAAAAAAGTAGGAAAAAACACTAGGTAGTTTATGCAAAAAGAGAAATTAAGCAGTAAACAATGAGGTATGGGAGCAACAAAGGAAAAGAGAATCGGAGGAAATAACATTGAGCTCCTCGTTGAGTCCTCTCTTCCAGCCCTCTACCCTGTCCATTCATGTAATCCTCTCCACGTGTTTACCATCCCATGCATTCAACTTGCCTGACCCTTCCTCCCATTCTGCCATATTTCTCACTCTCCTCAAGCCATTTCAACAAGGACAGAAAGAGAATCATGGCCTGTTCAACTCTGGTTGAACTCTAGGGCCTTTTGTCTTCTCAGCAGGGGACTCCTGAGTATAGGGTGAAAATGCTGCAGTGATTTCAAGTTGTTTGGCTTGTGCCTTTTTTTGAAACCTTCCCACTTGAAAAAGGAAGGCAGTTCTATATAGGTCACTGATCACCTCATTAGCCAGTTAGATGTTGACGTAATGCACAAGCAGTCGTTTCTGTGTAAGACATTGTGCTGGACTGATGTAAGGAACTGGAATGGCTGAATAAAAAAAGATTCCCCACTGCAATAAATTTATAATTTAAACCCCTGGGTCTTAAAGTTGGCTGCCCATCATAATTACCCAGGGAGCTTTAAAAAACACTGATGCTCAGATCACATCCTCAGAGACTCTAATTTAATTGGTCCAGGGTGTGGTCTGGGCCCCAGGAGTTTTAAAAGCTCCCCAAGTGATTCGAATGGGAGCCAAGTTTGGAAACTACTATCTAAAGGGAGTGGAAGACAAAACGCCTAATCATTAAATGGTCTCAATCACATCACTTTCCTGGATCAAATCCTTAATGGATTTGCATGTGAAAATAAGTTAAAACTCTTAGTTGGCATTGATGGCCCTGTGTAATCTAGTATTCAATATCTGCTGGACCTTATGCCTCTGAGGCTCCCTGAGTATTGGACCTTATTCCTCTGAGGCTCCCCAACAGAAGGTCTATTGCTTGAGCATGCCTTTAGGCTGCTGACTCTGCTCCAAAACAGAAAATAGGCAAGTATCTGCCAATTTTAATTGTTTGCTATTGGCTACCTAGAAAAATGTGCTTAGAAAAATCCTGAGACCATTTCAAAGCTCAAAAGGGAAAAGTACCATGATCTATTAGTAATGTCTGCCATGGGCAAGAAATAGAAAGGGCAGATCAAGTGCTAGACATTTATCATGCTGGCGTTATTCCTCCCCCTGCCCCCACCATGGGTCTGTAAAGTCCTCCAGACCATCCTTGACAGCACACCATAGGGGCTTTTCCTCTTGCAAACCTGCTCATTGTCTTCCAAATTTTCCCTGCCCTGCCTCATAGAGTTTATGAAGCTTTCCTCTTGAATCCCCATTAGCACTGTGTTGTCACTGTTACTACAGAAATCAATATCAGCTCCTGTGAACATGCCTCAAATACAACATGACTGATTCTCCAACTTTAGCTTGCATTACAATCACATTGGGGTTTTGTTAAAACACACATCACAATTTCCAATTCAGTAGGTCTGGGGTATGGCTTGTGGAGCCATCAGCCTCAGCTCCCAGGGCTGGGTACCACATTTGACAACCATTGTTCTAGAAGACCTGTCTCACCTTTTAGCAATATCTTGAACATAGTGGCTGCTAATTTTTCATCAAATTAAAGTACAGCAATCCAAGACAGATACAGTAAGTGAGAAATGATAGGTACAGACACTCATTGTAAGAAGTCACATTGGTTTGGAATGATACAAAATTTTTAGATGACAGACTATGTTTCAGACAGAACAGAAATCGGGGTGATTTCTGCACCTGGAGCTGGGGCGACAGAGACAGGGGGCATTTCAGAAAGGCACCAGTCTGGTAATTTGGAGACATACTTACTGTCTCCACCTGTCTCAAGGAGGCAGACCCTGAATCAACTGCGGATTTCACGAGGAGGAAGAGAGCCTATGAGTGTGGCCATAGGTGGAATGAGGGGCCCAGGGAAGGAGAAGCAATGGCAGTAGGCTTCAGGAAGAATTTCATCTTGCACCTCGGGAAATATGTCTCCATTGGCTTTACCGAAAGCCGCCCCAAGGCTGGTGGGGGGAGGTAGGGGAGCTGGGAGAAGATGAATGAGAGGACTCTCTGGGAAGATTTCCCCGGCTCTCGCCGTCTGGGTTTTAAAAGCCATTCCAGCAATTGTTCAGAGCTGTCAAATGTCTCTGTCAGATCGATAGGTTACTGTGGAATTTGCCCAGACTGTTGGCCAATCAAAATGTAAATTCCAGATAAATTTAATACATAAACCAACTTGTCTTCCTCAAGCCATTTTGAAAGTCATGAAAAGTAATTTGACTTTTCCTCATGACTGTCATACCGGAGACACATTTCTGCTGGTGTTAAGCATTTATTTGGCCTCGAAATTCACTATGGGTCCAGTGATGCCCAGGGAAATGCACAGTTAATGCACAGTCTATGCACAGTTAACGGCCACGTCACCCACGTGCTTCAGAGAAGGCTGGCAGGTTCGATTATTTGGTTGCCCTTTATGGGAAATATATAAATTAATATGAATATGCGTGGTGTCTGCATGCACATGAAGGGGTGAGATTTGCTCATGGAAAGGGTGATGAAAAAGTCACGAACTCCCTTTTTATGTCTCCCATGGGCAGTCTCATTTTCTAAAACATGCAACGTGCGTCTGGATGCATGATTATGCGTGTGCATGTTGCAACCTATCTTTCCCAACAAGAAACATAAATCTTTACATGGAAGGAAAAGATTTATAGCCCAGCTAGGATGGCTCCAGGTCCCATGGGAAAGTAAGCATTAGAGGCATGCCCTAATTTTTCACATTGAAAAAAGTCATAATGGGAAAATCATGTAAGCAAGA
The DNA here is from genome assembly GCA_007922815.1 of Macrotus californicus. Classification (NCBI taxonomy): domain Eukaryota; kingdom Metazoa; phylum Chordata; class Mammalia; order Chiroptera; family Phyllostomidae; genus Macrotus; species Macrotus californicus. The sequence continues at coordinate 6,964 of VMDR010010977.1, forward strand.
GGTATAAAGCTTTAAACTCGGGAACATCTAAAGTAGCGATTTGGCATTGAATCATTTTTCGTGTGGTCATTAGACTGCAGATGACCTACATCCATGTGACATTAGTTTATAAAACATTTTCACATCCATTATGCCACTGGAACCTCACAATGCACATTGAAGAAGCTAGGATGGCCCTCCTTTCACAGGTGGGGAAATTGAGGCTTAGGTAGGTGAAGTGGCTTGACCACAGCTGTACAGTAAGGGTAGAGCCAAGACTTGAACCCAGGCATCCAGAATATTCTCCATTGTACCCCCAGGTACTTTCTGCCCTCCCTATCCTAATCTACCCTTTTATGTAATGCATTAGGTAGGCTTTTATGTCACTTTGTTGTGGCCGCTATCACAAATTACCACAAATTTGGTAGCTAAAGACAGTAAGAATCTATCCTCTCATAGTTTTGAAGGTGGCCTCGATGGGTTAAATCAGTGTGTTGGCAGGACTCTGTCCTCTGGGAGGCTCTTGGGCAAAATCTGTTTCCTTGCTTCTCCCAACTTCTAGCTGCGTTCCTTGGCTCTCTTCAGACTTCTAGTCAGTGGATTCCTTCTCATGCTGCCAACTCCCTAGTTTTCCTCTTCTGCTTCCCTCTTCCATTTTCATGGATCCTTCTGATTACAGTGGGCCCACCCAGATTCTAACAGAGATAATCTCCCTATCTTAAGGTCCACTGATTAGCAACTTAATTCCATGTACAACCTTAACTCCCTCTGCCCATGCAAACTAACATAGTCACTAATTCGGGGACTAGGACAGCTGCATAACACAGCTCCCCTGGTTTTTAGCTTCTAACAGGTTCAGCTGGTGGGGGGCTCTGGCAGGAGATCAGGAAGGGAGGTGAGAGCAATCCAGGTGTTTATTTCCCCTATTCTCTCCTTATTGTGCTGCATTTCTGCAGAGGCTGCATCAGTCTGTTAAGGTCACAGCTCTGTTGGGTGGTCCACTCCTGTAGCTAAGGATTCCTCTGGTTCCCACCCGGCCCTTGTCCCATCAGGCCTGGGGTGGTAACAGCTTCCCGTAGTTGTTATCTCCTTGCTGCTTCATGACCCTTGGTGAAGACCTTAACCTTCCCCACACCTTTGTCAGCAACCCTTCCATTAAGCCATTTTCAATCACTCCTTTAAATGTGGCATCTGCAGCTTGCCAGGACCCTGGCTGACGGATGAAGGAAACACCTTCCAAGGTCAGCTCTTTCCCCTGCACCACACTTGGCTGAATGAACGCGATAGCAATGAGGGCTACAAAATGGGGAAAGACACGGTTCTATTTCAACAATAATTTCCTTCTTTTTTCTGCTCTGTCTAGAGCATAAAATCAGGGCTAAATTAAGAGCAATGGCTATTAATATTCTCACTTCAATTAATGGAAGGTCCTGTTTTCAAAAATAGGAGAGAAAACTCCCTCTGGTTCACAGCGGCTCAACAAATAACGAAGAGAAATGCATTCATTCCTTAGGGCTGGTGGATTTGCACACTCAGAAACAGCCGTGTCTTCCGCTTACCCCAGTCTCATTGCTCTTTAGACTCTGCAACCAGCTGGTTTTGTGATGTGGAATAAATGCCGAATACACACGGTACACTCCAAGCCCCACCTCCTGGGCTCTTGTTTACTTGTGTGTTCTCCTCTCCTGCCACATCCTCCCCACCCCCCTTATTGTACCTGAATCGCCCTGAGGCAGGAGATCCTCAGGAGGGAGGAAACTCTGAGGCAGCCCAGGACTAAAACAAAAGACATTGACCAGAACAGAAACTAAGTTCTAAGACCCATTCCTCAGGAAGGAGGACAGTCTGGAGGTGCCCCAGGGCTAAGACAAAGGACATTGATACAGGACAGAGACTCCGTTCTAAGGCTGGTTGCCCGCCCCTCACCCCGCTTTCTGGAAAAGTACCGAATCACAGTGAATCATGACTGCACCCGCAGAGATGCTCCATGACCCCTACTTCATTATAATAGCATTATAATAAACTAGCATTGTGGGACCCCCTGCCCTGGTGGCCAATCAAGGAAAATCATGGGAGACCACGTGCACAGTAGCTTAAAAGTAATATAACTACTTGCACACACGCAGTAAAACCCCACCAAAACTAGCCAGGAAATATCTGCCTTATAAGAACAGAATCCCTCTAGCCCCTGAGGGTCAATCTCTGCTCGGAGTGGGCCCACTCCCATGTTCTGTGGAGTGCACTGCCGCTTAGTATATCTGCTCTCTCTCTTTCTGCTATAAACTGTCTGGGTGTTCAGCTCAATTCATTGCTCATGATCCCTAAGAACCCTGCTACCTGTGCCTACCTTCGACGACCTTGGCCTCCTTTCCATTCCTCTGCCTGGAAAGGCTATTCTCACCTGAGACCTTTACCCTTGCTGTCTCTCTTCCTAAAACTCTCTGTCCTCAGAATCTTCAAATGGCTACTTCTTCTCAATATCAGGGTCTTAGCTCAAACGTCACCTCTTAGGGGAGAGCTTCCCTGACCAACCTGAACAACCACTCCATCACAGCACCCCATTTTCTTTATAGGACTCAATATCATCTGATATTACCTTTAAATATTTTCTTAATATTCCATCATTCCCCAGTAGACTGTTTACTCCAAAGGATCAGTGGTCTTATTCATTACGATATCCCAGCCCCTAACTGGGATGGGTACAGTCAGTGGTTACCTAATCATTAAACTTAATGAATTAGCTAACACTTATTCAAAACTTGTGTGCCAGGCTCTGTTCTAACTGTTCTATGTGCATTTACTAATTTTAATTCCCTAAGGAACATTATGAAGTTAGTACTATTGTTATGCCCACTTTACAGAAGAGAAACTTAGGCTTCTAAGAACTGTGAGTTTGATCATCCCCACTTACAGAGGGTAAAGCTGGTTCATAGCAGAGGAGGGTTTTGAACACAGGTAGTGGGCTGCAGGGCCTCTGTTTTAATCACTGTACTCCACTCTGTTTCCTATACACGGAGGAGCTTTGGGCTTTCCATGTGTGTATTCCTGACACTCATTCTCCCTCTTCACCCTCTTGAATGTGAATGTGATGTGATCTCTCACATAAATTTCAACATCCACTCCTGACAGAATCCTTCTTTACTACCTTTCTTATTTCAAATCATACCATTTATGTTAGCTACGTAACAAATCATGTCAGAAACATGGACTAACTTTCTAATTGTTGGCTCTTTAAGTTAAAAACCCTCACTCATATCTCTAGTGTCCAGCAGAATATGTATTAGGCACTCAGTAACTGATATATGTCAGACAGGCTGTATTTTAGACACTTAATAATTATTGAATAGATAAAGATACTTTATGACTTCTAAGCCATGTAGGCTGGTCCAAAGTTTTGACTATTTAGTCCCAAAGTTCCAAAGAATATTGGAATCAGTAAATTCAAGCAAGGAAAAGATGAGACAAGATGTGGCTCCATCATGAAGCCCAATCTGACACCAATGTCCACAGAAGCGGCGGGGGGATGAGCATATGTCCAGAGAAAGCAGCTGCTCTGGGACCACTTGACAGAGAAGGGGGGCGACGATGGGGAAGCCCTGAAAGGGGTTGCTATGAACTTGGCAGCTCATCAAAGCTGAGCCAGGCCCCCAGCCTGGGATGTGCTATTTCCCACCTCCCAGCATTTGCTGCTTCTGCTGGCCCCACTGGTCGGTGCACACACCCTCTCTGGATCACCTAACCACATATAGCAATCTATCCTGCAGTGTTTTCAAAAGGAAAATGGAAAGTGTTAGCGATTAATTAGGAACCATGAGTTCCAAGGAACGGCCATTGATTCTAAAGTGGTGGCGGTTGAGAAGCAACGGGGATGATGAATAAGAACATAAAAAGGAAATGGGAAAAGTTGTTGTTATTGTGTGATTCGTACAGCTCCTTTGTTAAGAGAGCTTATCGAAACAGTGGGTGATAAAAGTGATGTGGATGATGAGTAAGAAGCCTACAGCAGACATAAAGCTTGGGGTGGTGCTGGAACAATATGGATGAAATCAAACACAGCATTTGCTCAAGGTGTTTAGATTTTATAACCCTGTAATCATCTAATTTAATAACAATAACTATAATTCTAATGGTAACAATAAGCAACAGATTTTATTGAAATTCCTGCAAGAACAAAATGACTGTGATTGTTACCATAAAACAATCTAGTCCGAGGGATGGGCTATCCTTTACCTTTGCTCAATTAGTATTTGACAACGGGGGCCGTTTCTTTGCCTTGTTTTTGCAGATCGGGCTGCAGTTCCCATCCTGCATGGTTCTAAAATGGAAGACTAAATCCTGCCTCCATCCTGGCTACTTTGTTCCATTCCACCACATTTCTGTCTTTCTGGCATCTTGTGCATCAAACATCTAAATTAATGATATGGATTATTCTCTAAATAGTTACCATGCATATCTCTCTCCTACCAAGAAGATTATGAAGTTGCAGAAAAGGAGAACTTTGCCCAAATATCTTTAAAGCCCAGCAAATGATAGGGATGGGCGCAGACCTGACCTTCAATGCATGCAGGTTGAGTTGAATTAGAATGAAATTTGCCGAAAGGATTTGCAGAATGTTGACAGATGCTGTACAGGAGTATGAGGCAGGAGGGAAGGTGGTGGCAGGTTTCCCTGGTCAAATCCTTTTGGGAAACACTGGGTTAAACAAAGTTTAACAGGTTTCCTCCCTACAGGGCTCCTCCATCCCTTTGATATGCAAATGTACATTGTGAGTCTCTGAGAGGGGCTTTTCCTGGGCAGAATTTGCAAAACGTATTTGCCATAGAAGGCTTTATTTTACAGAGAAACTTAAAAGATTAGTACTCCACTGAAAACACTTAGAAAACATTGAGTTTAATTAAATATAGATCAAAAAGAAATCTTCAAGATTACGTTTTCCAGTCCCCTTAGTGTCCTCATTTAAAAAAATGGGGATGATAATGCCACCTACCCCAAAAAGTTCTCATGAAGATTAAGTAAATGAATATATTTAAAAGACTTAAAACAACAGATGTTTACTATCGCCATTTTATAGGCGAAACTATTGGTTCCCATTGCACATGGCTTAGGGGCTCAAAGCCAAGGCCTTGGGATCAGACTGAGATGAAGTGGGTTTGCATGACCTTGCAGTCTCTCTTAATCTTATCCTCCTCTTCCTTATCTGTGAAATGGGGCTGATGGAGCCAACACTCTGGAGCTGATGTAAAGAGTAAAGGGGACAATGTGGGTAAAGGACTCAACCCAGAAACTGGCATGCAGCGCCCATCCAGTAGGTGGTAGCTCTTAGTTGTGAGATAATATTCAATGAGAGTTACCTAGATACAAACGCTGTTCCAAAGGTTGATATGTATTAACACATGATCTTAATAAACAAGAGGTAGATGCGTTTTTAGTCCCATGTTATAGAATAAAAATTGAGGACCAAAGAGGTGAAACAACTCTCCCAAGGCACACAGCTAAGTGAGAGTCATGATTCAAACCCCAATGCGCTGACTGAAGACCTAACTCTTAACTGCTGTGCAGTCCTGCCTCTCAGCTTCAACCAGCCTGTTCCCATCCACAGTGAATGGCACTGGCTGAGCATAGTATCTAGCTCCTGGCTTATTACTACCAGCTCACTCAACACAGAATGCATTCTGCCCAGGGGCTCTTTAGACCCATGTCTGTACAGCATGATTCCTGTCCCAGGATGAGAAAGCTGTAGCCAGGTGGTGTGGTTTAAGGAGGCCTTGTCTGCGTTACCTAGTCCAGACTTTTCTACACAGGTAGACTCCAAAGTCAGAAGCCCCATAGGCTCTCTCCCAAAGGGTCTAAGTACGCTCAGAGAGCTGGGGACAGTGACCCTCAGTTCTTGTCCAGAGAGGTGGAAGATTTGGGCATTCAAGTGTAAACCCAAACTAGATACCCCCCTGATAAAACCACATGAGAAAGAGAACACCACAGCCGCCATCTGTTCCAGAGGAAGTGCTGAGTCTGAATCTGACTGAAGCCCATGACACAGGCAACTGTCCCCTCTCTGAGTAAACCCAGGCCTTGGGAAAAAAGGCACTTTGTCTTTGGCCACTGAGCCAGCAAGTTGCAAAGCAGGGACTTGAACTTCCAAACTGTGTTCTTTCTATACTTCTCCCAACATGCTCAGCAACTAAAGAAGGGTCAGAAGGAAGGAACTGTGGGTGAACTTAAGACGGATCCATCCACAGAGAGTTTTATCTGCAGATGTGATGCAATGGGCCTTGGGTTGAACTAATGCCCGCGAGTTCAGAGATGCCCAAGATGATAAGCTGTGCCTGCGTCCACTTTTCTCGAGAGTTATAAACCGAGACCAAGACATCCATCTCTTTTCCTTCCAAGGCGTCACCTGATGGTAACTGAGGTTATGTCGGCATTTCCAGGAGCTGTATTTACATAGTGCTTTTATCAAGCAAGGTCATGGCCATGATCCCACAGCAGGGCCAGGTCAGGCAATTGAAGAATTACATCATCTCAATTGAGCTGTTTCAGAAAGAGGCTCCAGAAGAGAAGGGGAAAGGGGCCAGGATGGTGAGGAACAAAAAACTTCACATGTTCAACAGATAATACACGTTACATTCTGGTTCAGGTTCCTCACAGACATTATCGGAATCAATCTTCACAAGCGCCCTGCAAAGCAGGCATTAAAAATCGGTTGTACAGAGGAAGAAACTAGTCAGAAGGGTTAAAGAGGTCTCACGATTCGGCGGCATAAGTGTGATTTATCTCCCTGATTCTGAAGTCTGCCCTAGCTGCTCCACTTCTCTCTGCCTCTGTCTTCAGAGCTGGTGCTGTGTTTCCCAGTTAATTCACTCCAGGCTAGTTCCTTCACCTCTCTGAGCCTCAGATTTCTTATCCCCAAGTAATAGTAGATCTTCCTCACCTAGAGACTGGCAGCCTGTGGGTCAAAGACTTGAAAACATTTTGATCAATTAAATGATAAGTATGTAGTATTTTTGTAAATAGAAAAAGAGCCATTAAAAAGAGGCAAAGTAGCAAGTATTTATTTATTGGCCTTGTTTCTTCTTTTGAGTAGCTCTTTTAACGTATACATATGTATGTATATACAGGGTGGGGTAAAAGTAAGTGTACAGTTGTTCCTAAGGGAAATAACACAATAATTAATAATGTAAGAATAAACTCTGTTTCATGTACTCACACCTATAAACCTACTTGTTCCTCACCCTGTGCATGTTATGTATATATGTATATATGTGTATGTACATAGACATAGCTACATACACATAAACACACTACATATGATTAACTACACATATATCATTATTGCAGCCAATTCTTTTTTTTAATTATTTTATTGTTGTTCAAGTACAGTTGTCTGCATTTACTCCCCACCACTCCCTCCACCCCAGCTAAGCCCTCCTCCCTCCCTCCCTTGCTTCCACTCCCCCTTGGTTTTGTCCATGTGTCCTTTATACATGTTCCTGAAAACTCTTCCTCCCTTCCTCCCATTATCCCCTCCCACCTCCCCTCTGGTTACTGTCAGATTGTTCTTAATTTCAAAGTCTCTGGTTATATCTTGCTTGCTTTTTTCTTTTGTTGGTTAGGTTCCAGTTAACCCTTTTGGTACGGGTGCCGGATATATCCGGTGCCCATCTGATGACCTGTGTGGACGAGAGCCAGATATATCCGGCATCCATCTGTATATAATTTTTATAAATTTTACTTATATAATTGATAGAATTTTATATAACTCTCTCTTAATATTAAAGTTACAAACAACACTTGGAAAAAAGCATTGTTTTATTAAGCATAGATCTTATATAAGGTTAGGGAAGTCCTCACACAAAGGACTGACCGTGTGCTATGTGCGCATTTTCGGCACGGCACCTCATACAGCGGGAGTGTCACGGCGGAAAGAGCGCTCGTACCTAAAGGGTTAAAGGTGAGATCGTATGGTGTTTGTCCCTCACCGCTTGGCTTACTTCACTTAGCATAATGCTCTCTAGTTCCATCCATGCTGTCGCAAAGGGTAGGAGCTCCTTCTTTCTCTCTGCTGCGTAGAATTCCATTGTGTAAATGTACCACAGTTTTTTGATCCACTCATTGACTGATGGGCACCTAGGTTGCTTCCAGCACTTGTATTGCAGCCAATTCTTTCATAAAGTCATTCATAAACCACTCAGCACTGTGTGTCTCCTTTGTTGACATGTTGACTCTCCTTATGTTTTCTTTTTTTGGGACCTTTACCTTCAAAAGATTCACTTAACATTCCTTCTAATATTCTAGATTCTAATTGCATCATTGAGTGACTTATCTTCATGGTTTTATGCAAAATGTAAAATATTTCAGGTTCTTTGTGAGTTTTTCCTTCCCAAATCAAAGCTAAGATCCTTAAAATTATACAAGGTCTGTACAGGAAAAGTCCAGCCATTGTTAATATAACGAGAACGGTTTGGGCAACATCGATGTAACCTGGCAGCAAAGGAGAGTGGACTGGAATGCACATGCGTGAACAATGATGACTCCTCTGTACTAGTGAGTGGGGGCAGTAGATGCCTTTGAGTGAGCAGGTGTACTGTGTGGCCATCACATTCAAAGTGACTGAGTGAGTAGAACAGCAAACCTGCATCAAATTCTGTGCTAAGTTTGAACGTTCCTTCATAGAAGTTATTCGGATGATTCAGAAGGCTGCAGCTGTGGGCAAATGGTGATTGGCAGCTTCATCACAACAACATGCCTACTTGTGTATCACGTCTCATGCAGAGATTTTTGGTGAAACATCAAATCACCCAGATGACTCATCCCTGCTACAGCCCATATTGGGCACCCTGTGACTCTTCCCAAAACTAAAACCACTTTTGAAAGGGAAGAGATTTCAGACTGTCAGACATTCAGGAAAATACGATGGAGAGCTGATGGTGATTGGGAGAACTGTGTGAGGCGCCTACTTTGAAGGGGACTGAGGCGTCATTTTCCTATGTACAATGTTTCCTGTATCTTGTATCTTCTTGAATAAATGTCTCTATTTTTCATATTACATGGCTGGATACTTTCTGGACAGGCCTCATATTTCTCTAGTGTGGTGTTTGAACACTAGAGTTAGCCTGGATTCAAATCGTGGCTTTGCCACTCACCTGCTGTGTGATCTTGGGCACATTACAGTCCCTTCTAGATGTAAAATGGGACAGTATTAGTGCTTATCTTTTAGGCAATACACGTGCACATGTGAAATGCTTAGAACAAGCCCTGGAACACAGCAAGTGCTCAATAAATCATTACTCTAATTATTTCATTTCAGCTCCAGGAACATGGAAGAGATTATGGTAAATTATCTATGACCATTGTTTGTTTGAACTTGCTTTCAGGTTACTAACAGAAGTGCATTTGGGCTGGTAAATCATTACTTCATCGAGGGATTGTACAAATAAACACAAATAAATGTATGGTTACAAAGTCTTAATTGGCACTTTAAGGGAAAATTAGCCAAGTACTCTAATAAACAAAGAAGCATATTTTATATAGAAGTTTCTTTATATAGAAGGCCTCCTTAAGGAAGAGAAGAGACGTTTCAGGGAAGGCCTGAAGGATAAGAAGAGAGTGGTCAGGCTAAAAGTAAGAGAAGGGGGCAGATTTCCAGGTGAAGGGAACGATGTTGCAAATGTCATAAAGTGCTTGGGACACTTGAGAAGGGGCAGTGTGCCTGGACTGTGGTGAACAAGGCGGAGAGAGAGAAGAGAGGTGAGGAGAGAGAGAAAGACAGAAGATTCAGATCAGGCTCTGTAGATCATGATGAATAGCTCAGATTTTAGTCTAAGAAATAGGATGCAATAGGGCTTTGCACAGAGAAATTTGGGGAACTGACTAGCATTTGGTATAGACCAGACTGATGGCCATGTACCAGGAGCAGGTGTAAAAACCAGTTAGGAGGCTATTGTTGCAACCAGGGCTGGAGGTGATGGTAGCTTAGCGTAGGGTGGTGGTGGTGAAAATATCAACAAGGAGGTGGTTTCAAGAGGCATATTGGAGGTGGAATCACTACAACCTGGATGGCTCTGATGGGGGCCGTTTCTAGCGTCTCAGAAAACATGTTTCGAGATTCAAGGTATCAAAATAATTTCCATTAGGACAAGGATAGAATCTAGTCATTGTATGGGATTTAATAGAAAGCCCATTCAGATTCAACACGAAGCAGAAACTCCCAAGAATTAAAGTCATCCCAAAGTGAAATAATCTGTCTAAAGAGGTAACAGATTATTTGACTTTGGAAATGATCAGAAAGGGTCTGGGTCATGGTATGAGATTTTATGGGAATCCCCCTTGAGTATGTATTTCAACACTATGGGAAAGAATATTGTATCAGAATATTCATAGTTGACTTATCAACATGAAGTTATTATGCCATGTGCCAGTTTTAAATGCTGAACATGAACTAATTTATTTAACCCTCATAGCTACTCTATGGGGTAATACTAATATTATCCCCACTTTACAAATGAGAAGCTGAGATATAGAGACATTAAGTAACTTGCCCAAGGTCACCCCATGGGTAAGCGGGTAGAAGCAGGATTCGAACACAGGCCATCTGGATGCACTAGACGCAGCCTACATATCTCAGCCTTGGGAAATTGTTAGTACATTATAGCACAGCCATTCTGTAGAAGAGTATTATGTTATTTAAAAAGGTGGTCATGAAAAATACATTGTAAAAATGAAGAAAAAGAATTAAAAATAGCTTTCATGTGTATATACCATAATTACCACCGTGTACCAAGCACACACAGACATACAGAACATGAAAGAGAAGGGATTATTAGGCTGAAGGAAATAGAGCTGACATTTTTTTTCTGTTCTCCAAATTTTCCCCCAGTGTGGCAATACTGTACTTATTCAGAAAACACAGTTGCAATTCAAAACAGATGACACCATTTGCACCAAGAAGAGCTGGAAGGAGATTGGACTTCTAAGAACTTTTCCAATGTGGAAATTCTATGATTGTATTAGAGGGAGGTTTTTTTTAAGGGCAAACTGGGTATCCAATGTGAGTATCTGGATGAAGACAAATCCATCACAAATGAAATGCAAAATCTCAAGTGAAAACTTTTTATTTTGATTTAACAGTCAATAATCCAAACTAAACACCAGTCTATTAAGACAAATATGTTTTTGAGGCCTCACAACTCTACATTATTAGTCACACATCCCTGACAAAGTTGCTAAACTTCCATAAATATGTTTTTAATGATCAGATAATATTTATCTAATGCACTCTATCTCTCACATTAAGTTGAAATTAAATGCACCGTTTACTATGTCATATGCCTTCATGGTTTCAACAATCCTCTCTTTTATTCTCTTTTTGAGCTTTGATAGCAATTTGCAATGCAGCTGTGTGACATCTGGTAGCTGAGAAATGCTGCTGAAGAGGTTTTCAATCTCAGAGTTTGATGGGTCCTGATATATAACAGTGGGCCATATCTCATCAGCTTTTCCCAGATGACACAATGCATCTAAGGAAAACGTGATTGGGAAATGTCCACACGTCTGCCACTCTCCCCACCTCTCAGCTGAGGGATATTCCACAGCAAGTCAACGTAGCTCACTGCCGAAGAAAATTAGAGGTTATATCATGTTCTCTCCTATTTTTTTTACCACTTATTAGCAGCTATGTGACCTCAGAATAGTTGATCTAGGGTAAATTGGCACTGTTTTGTAGGAGGGTCGATTCAATTATGGCGAGATGAAGAATAATACTGCTTTGCCATTTTTTGAAGACACATCCAATTATAACAAACATTAGTGATTTAATAAAAGCACCTTGGGAAAAGGAGAAAAGCGCCATATTAATGTACATGTTAATTGTAAGGCATATCCCAATTGTAGAAACGTTTTAAAAATGAAAACAAACAGTATTATCTCAAATTTAGAAGATATACGACTTGGTAAGTCTAAGTTGGCAAAATATGGTTGTGTTAATTTTTCCATTTCCTTGGATTCTCAAAATAAGACCCTGAGTTACATCTTTTGATCTCTTTTGTACAGAGATTAAGTGATGCAGAGGTGGGACTCTGAGCAACTGTTCGCAAGCATGTCTTCATATAAAGGAGAAACACTCCCCTTCTCTCACTAGAACCTGTGGGGAGATGGAAGGAGAACGTGCAGGCTCAGCCTGCTGAGTTCCTTCCCAAGGTTTGTTTCTATCAGCAACAGGATTTGTGCTAGAAGCTGGCTTGCATAATTCCATAGTTACCTACGGTGGCTGATATTTATAGTTATTTCCAGTGTTAAAAGTTCATGAATTACTGATTTAAAAAATCGATTGAAATTTCACTGAATACTTGCCAACTGTTTAGTTCTTTATCACTGCTCTAGGAAAATAGAGTAATAACCATCACCAAGGATCTAATAGTCCCTACATGCTATGTTTTACCACTTAATATACATCATAACAGTTTATATTCGTAGCAGGTCTATGAGGTAAGTGAATTATTTTACAGATGAGGAAATTGAGTTACAAAGAAAAGAGAGTGACTTGCTTAGGATCTGGAATTCAGGTCCAGATTTTTTCTGATTCAGAGCAGATTTTTAAATGATTCCATGAGCCTACATTCAGGACCTGGGGAAAAAAATACTGGGGGAAATGTTTCTTCCCTTAAGGAATCTGAAAACTAGCTAGTGAGATCAGATAAACCACATAAATGATCAGAGTAAAAATGCCGCCCAGTGGATTTTATTACCCTATTTTGCAGATGGATAAATAGAGCCGAAGGCTGTAAAATTATCAGGAAGACAGAATTCAAACCCAGTGTTTTTAAGCCCTGTTTCCATTCTTTTTGTCTCTCTATTGCATCTGCCATCCCATTTCATTTTTGAGAGGGAAGCCAAGTCCAAATGATATTCATTAACTGTCCCAATATGAAAGGTTTATCGCACTTTGATGATGTGACTGCACCCAGTGACTTACGTCTGAAATTCCGAGGATGGGCTGTGACATCTGACAGGTTCTGTCCCTTAGATTCTCATTTTTCCTCCATCCCCGTCACTTTCTGCCCAGCACTCACTCACCCCTGATCGTAAATGCTGCCTGCCACTCTTATGATTATTGGTGATTAGATGTGATGAATTCTGATACTAGTCAACTGTGGAGGAGATATTAAATACATTAGCTAATTTTTCCTTAATGCCTCATCCAATATGAATCAATATTGGTTTAATAATTAACATGTTTAAACATTTTTATGTATATTTCATGATGAGACAATCCATGTTTATTTTATGAAGATGAAATATTTAGCTCCCTGCCACCAACAGCAAAGCCACTCTAACTTGGAGCTTTCTCTTTAGCTTGCTCTGGGGCCACCTTTCCATGTCCTGGGAGAACTGGCTGGTTCTGACCATAACCTGGTAGAGGATGCTGAGTTCGTGATGAGGGGCTGAAGCATCTGGAAAGAGGAAAGGCTAACTGCTGAGGAGCGAGTTCTGAGAGGACGGCTGCAGTGCCCATGCCTGCCCCAGCTCCGCCTCAGTCCTACTCTCCTCTTCAGGCTGAAAGCACACACTGAGCGTCGGCCCCAAACAAGACTCAACTCCCTCACTCAAGGAGAGACTCACAAGGTGGGGTTAGAGGCATGTGAGAGCAGGGGTTCTCAACCAGATGTGGTTTTGCCCACCCCTCCTCTCCAGGGGACATTTGCAATGTCTGGAGATATTTTTGGTTGTCACAACTTGAGGGTATGTTATTATCATCTAGGGGTCAAGTCCAGGATGCTGCTAAATATCATACAATACACAGGACAGCTCTCCACAACAAAGAACCATCTAGTCCAAAATGTTAGCAGTGCCAAGATCGAGAAACCCTGGCTTATAGGCAGACAACACTGGGCCTGGTGCCCAGGTCTGCCAACTGTAGTTACATGAACTTGGAAAGTTTCTGGTCCTTGCCTTCTACATCTCTAAATTAGGGATAATAATCAAAAAGGGGCATAATGTATAAAGTTAGGTAAAAATTAAGCGAGAGGACAAATACTAAAAAATTCAGTGTTTGGCATGTAGGGACAACCACAGGATGCCCAACTGAACCTGGCATTGTGGGAAGGACTAGACAACTCTCCACAAGAGGTGAATGAGGTAGATTATACAAAACACACACAATTCTTGATGCCACGGTATCCTCTCTCACAATTTGACTTTAAAGTTCCTTAGTATATTAGTTTGAGCCTACTCCTCCAGAGGCCTTGGGCACTGCTAGTCATTCTTCTTAGCAGCCTGCGACCACTCAAGTGAACAAGCTGGCCTTCTGGAGAACAGGAGACCTCGTGCAGCACAGGTGTGTTACCCCAGCCAGGGTCTTCCCAACCTGGCCCAGCAGCAGACCACAGACACAGAACCATCCAGCTAAGCCCACCCCAAACTGACAACTGGCAGAAAAATGAGCAAAATAATCTGTGGTTGTTTCAGTCCACTAAAGGTAGGCGTCTTTTGTTACTCAGCAAAGGGCTAAGTGACAGAGTAAGCTAGAGCTGAGTTCCGGAGGACAGGAGGAGCGAACCCAGAGAAGAGGACAGAATGTGCAGAAAGACCTAAAGGGGAGAGAGGGCAGAATTCCTATAAGCTCCTAAATCAAAGGCTGACTTCCTTTAAGAAGCCTTTATGGATTTTCTCCTTGGAGAATGATTAGCTTATTTGTTTTCAAAACTTGTTTTTTTCTTTTTCTCCTTTCCCCATACTTTACTATCAGTGCCACCTAAAGACCCAGTCCACAGCAGGCCCTTGCCCTGAAGCCCCATGCCCCCCATGCTTCAGAGCTGCACTAACATAGTATCCACTAGCCACATGGAGCAATTTAAATGAATGAATGAAATTAAATAACAATTAAATTCAATTCTGCAGTCATATTGGCCACATTTCGCACGCCCACTAGCCACATGTCAGTTCAGTTAGAAGGCACTCCCATCACCACCGAAAGGACTACTGAGATGCTGCTTAGGGATCCTCCTTCTGGCTCTCCTTTGGGAAAAGGGGCTGAGGACTCTGAAGCGAAGGAACAGGCTCACCTGGAACCAAGAGCCCAACTTTCAGACATTGTGTCAGGAGCCCAGTCCCCCAGAACGATCTACTTGGATGGCTCCAAGTCTACTTGCAAAGCATCATCCATGGAACTGTGCCCTGGAGAATGGACTCAGCCACTGGTGTCACACCTCTGCGTCTCAAAAACTGCCCAAGGAGTACCTCCTTGATGGAAGGGGCAGACGCGGGGGGCTGGGTTTCCCTCACACAAGTGCAAGCAGACCCTCTGGATACAGACAAGAGCTGGGCTGAAAAGAGAAGGTAGGGGGCAGGCCCAGAACCTAGATTTCAAATCTTGCCTTGAATCTAACAAATGTTAGAGTCAGGCCTGTTTATCACCTCTACTTTATAGCTGCACAATAATTGTCTTAGTTTTGCATTGTTATTTTAGCAAACTACCACACATGTAGTAGCTTAAACCATACAAATGTATTATCTTACAGTTCTGATGGTCAGAAGCCTAAAACAGGTCTCACTGGGCTACAGTCAGGGAGGCAGCAGGGGTGTGTCCCTTTCTAGAGATTCTAGGGGGGGATCATTGCCTTGCTCTTTCTAGTTTCTAGAGACTCTAGGTCTTTTGGGTTCTGTACCCAGTTCAAACATGTGTGGGTGTAGGGGTTTTCCACAGCATCCAGTATCTCTTCAGACACCAGCTGGGTGCTCTACAATTGAACTCAATTCTGACCCTACCTGGAGATAGCATCGCATTCCATAGGTTAAGGGTTCCCTGCCACAAGACTGCCCCCTACCCTCACACTTTACACAACAGTTGCAAGCCCAGGTTGTTACCTGTGCTTCTGACAGACCAGGATGCCAATTACAAACCTAGGTTATTATCTGTACTCTTGGCCATCTGGCTATAGATCAGAGATGCCCATTCCTCCTTCCCTGGGTTCTATTAATTTGCCAGAGAGGCTCACAAAACTCAGAAAACCCCTGTGCTCACTAGATCACTGTTTGTTGTCAAAGAATATAACTCAGGAACAGCTAGAGGGAAGAGATGCATGGGGCAAGTAATGGTGAAAGGACATGGAGTTTTCACACCCTCTCTTGGTACACCACTCTCCCCCATTTTCCTGTTACAGCTCTCTGGCAGCTCTCTGAACCCTGTTTTTTTTTGGGGGGGTGGTTTATGGAAGCATCATTACATGGACTCAATTGACTAAATCATTGGCCATTAGTGATTGATTCAACCTCTTGCCCCTCTCTCCTCCCCAGACATTGGGGGGGTGGGGGTGGAAAGGAAAGTTCCAACCCTTTGTTTGTGGTTGGTTCTCTGAAAACCAGCCTCCCTCCTTAGGTGCTTTCCAAAAGTCTCTTCATTAATATAAACCCAGTTGTGGTGGAAAGGGGCTGGTTATGAATAATAAAGTACCATTTCCCCTTTATGTCTGAATGGATTTCAGGAGCAGAGGACAAGAGCCCAAATATTGTAACAAAAGATGCTCCCACTGCTCTCATAGCTCAGGATATACCAAGGGTTTTGAAAACTGTGAGCCAGGAACTATGAAAGAAGACCAAATATATACGAGAAATATACTCTGGTGATCTGAATGACCGAATATACAGTTCTCATAAATCACAATATTGCACCATGTTACTCATGTTCCTGGATTGGTGGCCCTTTCCACCATCTTCAAAGCCAACAATCTCAGCTGAGTCCTTCTCATGTTACCATCTGTCCAGTTCTACTCTTCTATCTCCTCCCTCTTCCACTTTTAAGGGCCCTTACGATTACATTGGGCTCACCCAGATGATCCAGGATAATACCCTTATTTAAGGTCAGCTGATTGGCAACCTCAATTCCATCTGCAACTTTAATTCCCCTTTGCCATGTAAAGTAACTTGTTAATCGTATTAGTGGTCGTAGGGTGCAATTATTTCCACTTTACAGATGAAAAATCTGAAACTAAGAAGATGTTAAGAAACCTGTCTGAAGTCTAGCTCCTCGTGTAGAATCAAAATTTGAACTAAGTTGTACAACTACAAAACCTGAGCTGTTATCGTCCAACTTCCTGCCAACAGTTAAGTCCGTCTAAATAATCAGAAAATGTGTTCTTTCTGAGTACTGAGAAATACAACCTCCTGATCTGCTGTTACACATCAGGAAATACATTAGGGCCTTTCCATACATTATCCAGTTAATCCGCACAACATTAATAATAATACAGGCTGTTTATTGTATTCCTGCTCTGAGCCATGCATTTCATATACGTTATCTCTGTTCCTTATAGCAATCTTACCAAGTAGGCAATATTATATCCATTCCTAGAGTTGAAGAAACCAAGATTGAAGAAAGTTAAATAAATTACCTGAAGCTACTCTGTTATCTATTCACTTAATTTTTAAGCTTCTACTATATGTCAGGCACTGTTCCAGGGACTGGGAATACAATGAAGTAGCATATTTTTATTCTCATAGAAAAAATAGATAATGATCCAATCAATTAATTAAAAAATCAATCTTGTGAAAGGTAGTAAGTGCCACAGAAAAAATACAAAGGAATTCAAAACGAGAGTGTGCAGGGCATGTATACAGAAATGTGCTATTTTTATAGAGGATGGCTAGCAAAGTCACCATTGAGCAGAAGCAATGAGTGAGAGACCAGTGTATGAAGCCATCTGGGATAAGAGCATTCTAGATGGCACGAGTATTACAAGCCAGAGTTCTAAGGTGAGAATGAGCTTGGTGGGGTCGAGAAACAGCAGGAAGGCAAATCTGGCTGGGGCGGGTGAGAGAAGGAGAGAATATCTTACCCTGGTGAGCTCCAGAGGAGTCCAGATTGCCAGGGCAATGTAGGTCATAGTAAGGACTTGTTACTCTAAATAAGATGGGAAGATATTAAGCAGAGGAAGGTTTTAAGTAGAGAAATGGCAAATACAGTTCATATTCTGAAAGAATTACTTGGGTGCTCTAAAAAAATAATAGACTGAGTTGACCAGGGATAGCAGCAGGGAGACCAACGAAGGGCTCTTCTTTTCCTGGAGAGATGATGGTTAGCAGCAGAAGTTGTGAGAAGTGTTCATATTTAGTCGGAGAGTCGACAGGATTTGCTGAGGGATTGGAGGTTTTACCGTGAGAAAGAAAAGAGTGAAGGACGGGCCCAGAGTTCTGGTCTGAAAGACTGGAATACTAGTGCTGTCACTTACTACAAATGGGGACATCTAGGTGGGTCTGGAGTCTAAGGAACTTTTTTTTTTTTAACCATGAGAGACATTGCTTCATGTTGTTACGTTAATTGGTAAGGTTATTCAGAGACAGGGAACAATGATTCAGAGAAGCCAGGATGATTTCTGGATTGTAAGACGGTGACCTTGAGCAAAGGTTGGACTAAGGGGTGGGAGAGAAGCACAGGTGGCATCTAGAGAAAGAAGTGGACAGATCGCCCTTAGATAAAAATATCAACAATTAATCTGTAGTAACAAGAGGGGAAGCAAATTGTGTGGACAAAAATTCCAGTAGGCTGGTATTGTAGGTGGAATATGTACATATTCTTATTGATTTTTCTAGAGAAATAGGCAGCAAATTCTAAGCAAAGAGTGAGAAGTGGGGCAGAGGTGCTGGAGAGGTGAGGAAACAAAGACAAGGTAAACGTGATGAATTGACTAGGGAAGCGGGGTAGAATTTAAGTCCGGGTCCACTGGGTTCCAATGTCAGCAAACTTCTCATATACCATATGGTTTTAAAATTACCCTGCAAGGTAACTAACTACATTTTATTCCCATTGGAATGAACAAAATGGAAATTTCAAGAGTTTATGTGGCTCAAGACCTCTCGGTTTGTCGTGTTGCAAGATCAGATTTCAAACCAAACCTTCAGACAACTAATTCACAGCCTCCTGAACCTGATCCCAACTGCTCCTGCAGAGAAAGCAGGGGCCATGGATGACTGCATGAAGGGGCAGTCAGGGACCGGGTCCCCACCTCAAGGCCCCTGAATGGCGGCAACTGTAAAAATTATCTGTACGTTTCCTGGGACTTGTTCAGCTGCATTTTGTCCTAATATCTCAGCCTGCTCCTCTGTGTACTTATCCCTTTGCCTTCAGCTTTCTTTATCTTTCGGGTGAAGTTGAAGGAAGATAGAAGACTAGCTTTGATCTGCCCCTGTGAGTCATGTGGTGGATATCTCTGTGTCGAGGGCTTTGAAACAGGGCTGAACTTTCCTGGAAAACGTGAGATCAGAATAGAACATCTGCTTTTGCTTTTTTTTTTTTTTTCTTGCTCAGGGTTCTATCCCTTCATTTTCTTTCCTTTCTTCATCTCGCGAAATATGATTCATAGCTAACTGTGCCATTTCATGGAAAGTCTGGGTCCTAAAAATTTTTGTGAATTCAAATCTTAGACTCTTTCTCTGGGTTGAAAGAGACCTTGGAGCTTGCCACACCGAGTCTCACTTTGTGCAAATGAAGGCTGAGACCCAGACAGAGGAAGTGACAGCAAATATAGGATGAGAGATCTTGGCTCTTTCAGTCCCATCAAGGACTGAAGGAAAGCTCCAGAAGTTTGCATATTCTTCAAACTTTAGAGTGGGCCACGGAAAGTAAAACAGGGTTCACAGTTTTCCAACCAGACTCCTCAGCTCTACAATGACATTTGCAAATAGCACGAGGAAAACATTTTTTTTCCCTTTGTTTTTGATGTCTAAAGTTAAAATTCTCTTTAAAGGTTGTATTCTAAAAAGGTTGAGTTCATGGTGAGTCAGTGACTCCAAGACAGACCGCAGGGCTATTTAAAACCCGCCCTGCGAATTGAGTGCCTTCACCACACAAAAGGCCGTAGTGGGCCCTGGTGGAAACCGGCTGCAATAAAAGAAAGTGGGAAAAAAGGAAAGTGCCTCCAACCACTCAGACAACTGAGGATCTGTCACAGCTTCCTCAGTTCAGTGCCTCACTGTCCCACCCACACACTGAAGTGCATCCATGCTTGCTTACTCCCTTCTCTCCTTTTTCAGGATCTTGTGTTACCCAAGAGTTTGTCCTCTGCTCCATGTCTTTGAACTTATCTCTTTACTTCCCCTCTAAGACTTTATTCCATCTGCTGGGCCTTCCACTTCTAAGAGGCCTAACTCTCCTTCTTTACTCCCGTCTTTCTTTCAACAACCACCTCTCTCCCATAGCAGTCCCACCTGAATGTCCTGTTCTCCTTTCGCTTCATCTTCACTCCCTCACAGATAAAGGTAAAGAAGAGGTTTGATTTTCCTACATTCCTACTTTGATTTTCCCTACATTCCTATCTTCCATTAATTCCCCAACCCAGTAAAATCAAATCTCCTCTCCCAAAATTGTATGCATACTTCTCCTTTTGAAGGCACTAACAATTTCTCAATTGCAAAACCCAAGAGATATTTTTAGTTTATTTTCTTATTTGATGTCTATGCCATTGGTACTGATTACTTCCTCCTTGAAACAATTTCCTCCTAGGATTTTCCAGTTCCTACAAGGTTCTTCCTTCTTTATTGGCTTTGTAAATACATCATGTTCCTCAGGCTACCCTTTGACCCTTCTCTTTCCCTTCTGTTTATTTTTCTCCTCCCCCCTCCACCCCCCACCCCCCGTTTCCCCTTTTCTTTCTCTTTCCTTCCTTTCCCTCTATTTTTCTCCCCCTACTCTTTCCTTCCCATTCTATGTTCCCTCCTGAGACAATAACACTCACACTCAATGCTTAACCTACCACTTACAGTCTTAACAATTCTTAGCTTGACATTTTCTTAGCCTTTTTCTGAGCGCCAGACACATTTTTATGACTGCCCATTAGCTATCTCCACCTGTGTACCAAGATTTTTATCAACATAAATCTGCTCTCCTAGGCCCTCAATGCCACTGTCACACCCAACCCCAGCACACACAGTCATTTACCAAGTGCAGCTTTTGCTACATCCTAATGGTGCTACAGCCTAGTGGAATTTTAGGGGGCCGCCCAGCAGACAGCTGCCCAGGCATCTGGATTGCAAGAGAGATGGCTGAGCTGGAGATTCAAGTTGGGAATGATCCAGAAGGAAGGACAGCTACGAGTAGATGAAGTGACCTGGGAAAGAGCTCACAACAGAAATTCAAAACCTAGAAGTCCAAGTATGGCCACCAAAATTATGGCCAAATTCATATGTTGGGTATATATGTGCTTTTGAAAGATGCTTCAGAGCTTTCATCAGGTTCTCAGAGGGGTCTATAGGCCACAGAATTCTTAAAAATCCCTAGTTTAGGGCAAAGAGAATTTTAAAAAATTATTGCAAATAATTTCATATGGAAAATAACACGATAATCAACAAATAATAATTCAAGAATAAACTCTGTGTTTTGCCTACTCACAACTGTACACCTATTTTTGCCCCACCCTGTATAAGAAATGACTGCATGCCACTAAGCAGATTTAGGAACTAGCCTTGGCTTTGCCACAAACCCACTGTGTAACATCAGAAATAATGACCTGAAGCTCCAGGGCCATAAGAAACCTTCCCAGCCCACCCTGAATTTTCCCTGCAGCACATTGTACATCTGGGGTTGTAATTTGCTCTACTGATTTAATGTCTGTCTTCTCCACTGGATGGGAAGCTCCAAGAGAGTAAGGTCTGTGTGGCTCCCTATTGTACGGTGAAACATTGCACAGAGTATGTATTTCTCCCTGATTTCCTTCGGACCTTCAGTTCTCTCCTCTGGGCTGCCATGTCTCTACCTATAATGTTAAAAATTCATTTTTCACAATCCATTTCTTCAGGCACCAACCATCTAGCATAGTGTTCGTCTTTGCCATTGTTAGACCTCCAGAGCCTGCTGAGTCTGAGTGCTGGTTCTTCCACTGAAGCAGAGCAGGCAGGCAAAGGGGTATAATGATCACAAATTGTGATGTGCATTACAAAAATGGGATTAGAAGATGCTAGGAAGCGGGTGGGGAACCAGCCACATCTGGGATTCAGGCATAAACAAAGCTCCTGGCTGTCACATTTGACTCCTCAGAGCAGAATGGGCATTGCCCCCTTCAGGCAACACTAGGTACTAGTCACACTGACCACATGCTGGCAATCCCATGTTACCCCTTCCTAATCATTTCAGACACTATTTCCCAGCCGTCCAATTGCAATTCAGCACTCACAATTTATAAAAAATAAATTACCTGCCTCTGTAGTGTGTAATTTCCAAAACTAACTGTTCGCCACAGCAAAGCAACAATGCCTGGCTCCCAAAGGGAACATCATTCTTTCTCCACCTTCCTTCCAGCCTCATTGTGTGCTGGGCCACGTCAAGTCCAGAAGGACAAACACAGCAGAATTCAGCCCACCTGCTGGAGGCTATGCTCCCTAACCTGCACAGCTGCCATTTGAATGTCTTTTTTTCTCTCTCTCTTTTTTTTTTTTACAAAGTTTCTTGATTTTTTTCTCCTAATGGTTATACTCAGCTTTTCTTGCTTGGAAAGATATTCTTTCACTTTTATTTTATCTTATTTTTTAATTAAATATAGGTTTTGAAATAACTTATATTTCTTGTCTGTGCCATATTCGAAGTCATAACTTCTCT
>VMDR010010978.1:0-29522 GCA_007922815.1 Macrotus californicus
CCCCCTTGAGAAGAGTACACATCTGAAACTGTGCAGGTATTCATCTTTACAGTGTATACCCAGAGCCCACACTTGTAAATTTTCTCAATGTTCTTTCTACCGTCAGTCTGTGCCCATGACAGACGTTTCTCTGTGAGATTTCCATAGATTATGCCTGAAAGAATGTGAAGAAGTGCGGTCTGTAAAGGGAGATATGTTTAAAACTTTGAACATATTGAAATTGGTATATTTTAATTCTTTCAGATAACACAGGAAAGATGGTATGGCATTTAAGGTATACTATTCGACATTTACAGTTGTGAGTATGGGTTTTTTCCCCATTTTTATACTTTCTACACTGTCTACACTATAGCATATTCTGTGATATTAATGAGATTTGGGCATGAACTTGAACATGTTGAAAGAAAAATCTTATTTTTACTTTTCTAGACTAAAATAAACTATGTAGCAACCCAAAAGTGTAGAGACGCAATTGATATTTTCATGTGCCTATAATTGCTTATGCAATTACCCCCAGGAATATTTTATTTAAATCTGTGGCCGGAGTTTAAAGATAGGCGGATAGATGGAGAGATAGATAATATAAGGAAGAACTGACGTAAAGAAAATTTTTTCATATAGAAAAATAAAGTATGTTAAAAAGTGGTAATGTTTAGGGAAGAAAAAATATTTTTCTAAAGGTATTCTTTCAATCTTCTCTTTGCAGGTATCTTCTAAATTATCCAGGCTTTCTGCCAATTATATCAGCATAGTTTTGGCTCAATAGAAAAAAAAAGAGCCAATATTATTGAGTTCTTCCTATGTGCCCCTCACTGACGTCTTTATACGTAAAATTTCACTTAATCCTCTCCATCCCTCTTACACCGGAGAGAGTGTAGATTGTAAGATGAGGAAACTGAGGCACAGAAAGGGGCACAACCAGGTCATCAGCTCAGGTAGTCTGGTTTCACAGCTGAGGCTCACAGCCATTGTGCTCTCCATTGAACTCTCCAAAGGACAAGATGTCCGTCAGAGCACGTGGCCAAAACCAAAGCTTTTCTACAGCTAACAAGGAGTGATCCCACACAGTCTCACTTCCTGTTGTCTGCCACTATGTTGGGTGATGGTGTTTGGGATTAAGATTCAGTAGTTCATATGTGGTGGGTTTAATACCTTGTTTTGCATTTTGTACCTTTTCTATGTGAATGTAAACAATTTAGACCAAATAATAATCAATAATGGAAGGATGTGTCTACATAGCCCTAGATTTGATTCACTTTCTTCACATTTTCTTGCACCTTAAGTAACTTGAATGCTTAGGTCTGTGCTACTTGTATTTGAATAGAAGTTTTCATTCATATCAGAATAACCTTATTCAGTCAAGAATATGAGCACATAATAAGCAGACTGAACCAAATCTGATTATTTTTCCTCCAATTCAATGCTAGTAGTACATGTAGTAACAGTTTATTCTTTCTGTATGAATCTATTTCTCAGAAGACAGAATATTTTTAGAATGTTTTCTGAATATAGGTTTATGTAAAATTACTGTAATAGTATTAATAAAACTAAAAGTTTGGCTATAAAAGTAGTATCATTGTTAATATTATTACCACTAATGATTGTAACAAATCATGTAATTTGTTGTGGTGAATGATGTTTTGATATTTCTTGGTGGAAAACTATAATTTCCTTCTTTGGCACTTTTTAATAAAATTTCTTCTGTTTCTGACTGAAGGTACTGGTTCGTCTGTAAGACACTGAATTCTGAGTTTACCAGGCTTAATTCGACCCTTACCGTTCAACCAGCTGACACCTCTGTTCTCATGCCACAGGTGTGAGAAGTTTTCCTCTGTCATGGCTCACTTTCCATGTTCACACTGCTGTTGTAGCTGTTGTGCTCTAAGCTACATGACAACTGATAAGAACACTTCCCGGGCCATTGGTTATCAACTAGGGGAGATTTGCCCCCTCCCTCCCACTCCAGGGAACCTATAGTGATATCCAGAGACATTTTTAGTTGTCACAGCTGGAGGGAGGTGGTACTGGTATGTAGTGGCTGGAAGCCAGGGATGCTGTTAAACATCCTATAAACATCCCATAACAATGAGTTGTTCAGCCCAAATGTCACTACTGTGGAGGTTGAGAAAGTGCAAAGTGGAAGTTAGAATGCAATATTGAACATGTTAGAGGTGGTGCTATGGAGTAGAGAGGAGTGGGTTGAAAATACTAAATAAAGAGAGGGGTCTTGTTTGGGTTGGTGATGACATTATGATATGAACTTAACTCTGTATATGAGGTTAAACAACACTAGAAAAAAAGAACCAAAGAAAATTGATGCCTGAAATAATTACTGTTTCCTGGGAAACTCAATACCTTTCTGAGGAATAATTAAGTCTTCCCTGACTATGATTCACCCTACACCATGACTCCAAGAATGGAACTGAGAAAATGGGCAGGGAGAACAGCCAGCCTACGAACCTTCTTTTTCCTTCCGGTCAGCCACAGAGCATATCCCTCTCCTGGTCTAAGATGACCAACCTTTCTCCCTTGGAGATGAATAACTTAGTGCTTTCTCCATAGCTCTGGGTTCTTCAAATTGAAGCTCCTATTTTCCACTAAAAATAAGGTCACACAATGCACTAATTCACAAAATGTATCTTGAAAGGTCCCTGGCAAGTATCTCAACTTGAACTTCAAGAAACAGGGTTGTGTAAATGCTTAGCATCACTAGCCATCAGAGAGATGCAAATTCAAACCACGATGAGATACCACTTCATTCCAGTCAGAATGGCCATCATAGTGAAATCGACAAACAAGTGTTAGAGAGGATGCGGAGTAAAGGGAACCCTAGTGCACCGTTGGGAATGCAGACTGGTGCAGCCATGGTGGATAACAGTCTGGAATTTCCTCAGAAAATTTAAAATGGAACTGCCTTTTGACCTGGCAATTCCACTGCTGGGATTGTAGCCTAAGAGCCCTGAAACACCAATTCAAAAGAACCTATGCACCCCAATGTTCATAGCAGCACAATTGACAATAGCCAAGTGCTGGAAGCAACCTAAGTGCCCATCAGTCAATGAGTGGATCAAAAAACTGTGGTACATTTACACAACGGAATTCTACGCAGCAGAGAGAAAGAAGGAGCTCCTACACTTTGCAACAACATGGATGGAACTGGAGAGCATTGTGCTAAGTGAAATAAGCCAGGCGGTGAAGGACAGGTACCATATGATCTCACCTATAACAGGAACCTAATCTACAAAACAAACAAGCAGGCAAAATATATCCAGAGACGCTGAAATAAAGAACAAACTGACAGTAAACAGAAGGGGGATAATGGAGGAAGGGAGGAAGGGTTGTCAAGGAACAACTATAAAGGGCACATGGACAGAGCCAAAGGGGGTAGGATCAAGGGTGGAGGTGGAGATGGGTGGGGTGTGGGGGAGGGGTGGGGGTAATGGAGACAACTGTATTTGAACAACAATTAAAAAAATAAAAAATACAATTTAAAAACAGGAAATAGGGTTGTGCAAGTAACTATTTCGTGATAAAACGGTGCCTAGGAAGTGTGATTACAACAGCAGTACTATAGTAGTCTCTGTAACTACCCTTGTGAGAACTTCCCAGGAGAAAACTCATGATTTTTTTTAACTTACAGTATATGGTGGGCGTAATGATGTCACTTTCCATCTGACTGACGTGGTTCTTCACCAGACAACTGTAATTCCCAATGTCTTCTTTGGTCACTGGAGCAATATGAAGGATGTTGTTTTGGGGAGAAAAGGAGTTGGTGGAGCTGATATGGACAGGTCTCCCATTTTTTAGCCACTGGTAGACTGGCCGGGTGCCCCCTTCCACGAGGCAAGTCAGGGTCATGTTCCCTACGTACTCCACCGCCCCAGAGGAAGGCTGAGTCTGCACTACTGGTTTTGTGACAGGATCTGCAATGTCGAGAGAGAGAGAAATGATTTTTACCGCCATGACATTATAACAAAAATCTATGAGATCTCTCAAATATTAAATCCTGGGGAAATGGTTCTACAGTTTTATACTTTGTCACTGTAGACAGTTTGGGCAATAATTAAGGAAGAGAATGAAAAAAGTTATGGAAATTCAAAATAATAAAATACAAAAAAAATTGCAGCAGAAATAACCGCATTTGAGAACCTTCTCTTCAAGGATTTTCTAATGAAAACATTTATAGTAATGCAGTTAGTGGTACAGAGTATCAGCTTCCTCCTTTCCTGTTTGTCTGCTTGCCAACACTGTAAAGGTATACTCTAGCCGACAGAATTAACATGGTTAGTCCCCTCTCTTGATTTGTCCTAAGTCCCAAGAGCAGCTGGTGGGGTGGGTGTGGTAAATTCAAATTTCTACCTACCATTTGCAAAATATAAAGCTCATATATGTTATACTTATGGGAAATTGAGGGGAAAGTTTTAGAGAATCATATAGGTACTACTTACTTTTCCTTTTATGTAAGCAAACTATATGTTTTAATCGCCGTGCATTTATGTAGCAACATTACATTTGTCACTTTAACAAGACAACACCTACCTTTCAAAACTGACTCAGTCTGAAAGCAGGATGAAATGCATTACTGGGATTATGTCAAATTAGAGAAATAAAAGACAAATCCAATGAAATTCCTATTGGAACGTTCAAGACCTAAGAAAACAGTTTTATGTCACAAGTCTGATATACTGTAGTCACATGATACCTGTCAAATGAGTACATTTCCAAGTATGAGTATATATTTCTTCCCTGAGTTTTAACTCTAAAATTGTGGGATAAGGGTGGAAATTATAAAAGTACCCACAACCATTTTCAGCACCCTTCATGAAACTTTGAGGTTCATGACTTTGTTTGATAAAGGATGATGACTTGCCCAGAGTTACACAACAGACATGGCAAGACAAAGGGGCGTTAAGTCTGGCAATGTTTCTCTCCGGCATTTTGGAGAAATATGCATTTAATAATATTCTGTGTATGACTCACAGAGAGCCTGAGATGACACGTAAGTGCAGATGCTTGGCTCCAATATTAAGATTTCAATTTCCTATCAAGCTTTTAACTGGGGTTGATGTCTCTTAAGTAAATCTGTCTTGACTCACACAATTTCTTACCCTGGAAAAGTGATTACGAAACAAACAGACCCAAACCATCAGCCCAGTGGGGGTTGGAAAATCGGAGAGGGTGGAAGGGATTTGAGAGGGCAGCCTGAGGGACACCCGGGCCATTCTGAAGCCTCCAGCCTTTCTCAAGACTGGTGCAGCCAATTGGCTTGTCTGTTTAATTTAATCCTTTATCTTTTCTGACAATAATAAAGGATTTGGAACAGCATTATTTACATTATTATAATTGAAAAAGAAAAATGAGTTGTGCCCATTTATTACATCAAAAAAGCCTATGTTTTGCATGTCTGTGTGTGGAAAAATACATGGTATGAGATAAGTCAAAGAGGCAACACGTCAGAGGCTTCGTATGAGGAGAATCCGTCATTAAAATAGACATTACTGTTGTAATCACGCATTTGCCTAAAACAGTGTAGCTCGGTTCTGAAACTTCTCTTCAGATGTGAAAAGTCTTCCCGAGAAGACTTTTTTTGTGCTCTCTAAACCCTCATGAAGGCGTTTTGGTTGCATTTCTCGAAACAGATCCAATTTTACTACACATTAGCAACTGATGGATGTTCTGTTAAAAGTCTGGGCAGAGATAGGGTGCTACACGGAGAACTTCATGAAAATTCCCTCTAAAATTTTCTCCTTTTCTTTCCCTGAGTCTGCTCTTTAGGCATCTGCTTCCACACCCTGTGTGTTTGCTCCCCACACATGTGCTCTGTGGTCTCCATGTGTTTACCCCACAGGTACACGCCGAGCACCTGCTAACCACCAGCAACAGGGTTAGGCACCGAGGGCAAAGCGGAAAAGAATACAAAGTCCTGGCTCCCATGGGCCTTATATTCTATGTAGGAAAAGAGAAGCAATAAACAAATAAAAATATATAATATTAAGCCAGCCAGAGGAAGACATGCCATATGATTTCACTCCTGTGTGGAATATAGTGAACAAAATGAAGTAACAGGCAAAATAGAGACAGATTCATAGATAGAGAGCAGGATGACAGATGTTGGAGGGTTGGCTAAGTGGGGGTGCAGGGTGGAGGGATTGAGCAAAAAAAGAAAAATAAAGAGAAAAAACTCAGGGACACAGACAGCAGTGTGGTGAATGTGGAGGGGGTGGGTGTGGGGGGTGGAGGAAGGCATGGAGGGATAAATGGTGATGGACTTGACTTGGGGTTGGACACACAATGCAGTGTGCAGATGATGCGTTGTAGAATTGTGCACCTGAAACCTGTATAATTTTATTAACCAGTGTCCCTCCAAAGCATTCCATAAAAAAATAAAATAATAAAATTAAACATAGAACATGTTGAGTGGAAATAAGTTCTATGAAAAGAATTTAATATAGATATTTGCTTGCCCCTCCTCCTTATTTGGGAGTGAGGTTATAGTTTACATAACGTGGTCAGGAAAGGCTTCACAGATAGAGTGACATTTCGTCTGAGACCTTAAGGAAATAGGGGACAGAGCCATGCTATCACCTAGGAGAAAAGCCGTTTAGGTAGAGGGAACAGCAAGTGCAAAAGCCTTACATGTGCCAAGTGTGAGTGTCTTTGGCCTGTTCCAGGAAGAACAGCCTGAGGGGAGGTGAGGTAGGGAATGGGGTCACACAGGTGTTGGGTCTGGTGGGGAGGCCATGGTGGACCTTGTAGGCCATTGTTAGTACTTTGACTTTTGTTCTGAGACAGAAGCCTTGGGGAGGATTTTAAACCACAGGAGGCAGGAGCAAAAGCAGGGAGGCCAGGTGGCAGGCTATCAGGACAGTCCAGGCCAGGGTGGATGGCGGCATGGTGTGGAGCAGTGGTAGGTGGGGAGAAGTGATGGCGCACTCTGCATGCCTGACAGTGAGGCTGACAGGAGGAACCCATGGACCGAAGTGGGACGTGAGAGGAAGGGGACAATGGTGATGGCAAGGATTTGGCCTAAGCAATTGATGGAATAAAGTTGGTATTTATGAGAATTTAGGAGAAATATTGTTAAAAAGCCTGTTTAGGGGGTTAGAGGGTGGAGGGACCGAGCAAGAAGGAAAAAGGACTCATGGATATGGACCACAGGGTGGTGATTGCGGGGGTGGGGAGGGAAGTATAAGGGGGACAAATGGTAATGGAAAAAATACAATAAAAATAAATTTAAAAGTAAAAAAATGAAAATATGGGCTTAGAGAGAAACATGTAAAGTTGGGCTTTGGACATATCATATTTAAGGTATACCACTTAAATACCTCAATAAGGAAAATGAATGCGAAAGGTAGCTGAGCCCACTCTCCCTCAGAGGGCACCCCCACAACTCCCATTGCTCCTTTGTGTGGTCTTTGGGCGGGTCGTCCTCCCCCACACAGAGCACCAAATAAAACCTCCATGTGACCTGATTAGCACTCTTCCCAGGGTGCGTTCTGCTACTGAGAAAATGACATTTTCTCCATCTTATTATATTATCAACTTTATACTCGATAGTTTGCAGGCAAACAATGAGTTCTACTTATTGCTTGATCACCTTGAGCCAGGCACTGGGCATGTCCTTTACATGCACGTCTTCTGCAATCCTCAGAGCACCTCACGAGGGGGATAATGTCATTTGTGCTCTGAG
Organism: Macrotus californicus; assembly: GCA_007922815.1. NCBI lineage: Eukaryota > Metazoa > Chordata > Mammalia > Chiroptera > Phyllostomidae > Macrotus > Macrotus californicus. Next base: position 7,691 of record VMDR010010978.1, read on the forward strand.
ACACTGAGGCTTTGCAGGTTAATTAATTTGCCCAAAGTTGGAGAGCCAGGACCTAAAGCCCAGTAGTCTAATCTGAGTCACGGCTCACTGTCAGGCTGCCCAGTTGCCCATGTCACTTACAGTGGACTCACCATCAACAGTGACTTGTATCTTCTGACTAGCTGAGAGAGTTCCATTTCCCTGAATGTTGACCTTCACGATGTAATTGCCTTCATCAGTGAACTGCAGCGGGTTGATGAGTAGAGATGCATTGGGTGGCATCATGGTGAACTTGTGTTGGTATTCCAGGTCGGGAACCACGGACTTGTTCACAGAGCCCAGTAAGTACTGGGGCATCATGTGGTGTCTCTCAAACAGCCATATGATCTGGATGTCTGAGGCCGGAGTGTGGAATCCGTAGTGCACGGGGAGGTAGAGGGCTTGACCCCTGATGCCGTGGACGGTGTGTGACGGCACCACCACCGTCAGCCCTGAGCAAGTGCCCGCTGCAAAGGAAAGGAAAGCAGTAAAGACCCTGAGCCACATTTCACAGCCTAAAGAGGCAGTGCAGAGAGAAGCTGATCAGGCGATAATCCTTTCAAAGAAGAGAGGCTTCGAGGCACTGACCATTCTAGTACCGGTTACCTGTAGAAGTAAATATTTGTCTCTGAAACCTTGGGCATTTCAAAAACTCCACCCAAAGGCTGTGCTGATTGCATGACTTCTTTAAGGAAAAGCAGAAGTTATTATCTATGACTGTTGAAGAAGAATGGAAAAAGGAGAACTGTGAGAGATTATTAGTTCTAAAGTCCTTGAAACCTTTAAAACATTTGAAATCGTGCCTACATTAATGTCTGAGTCATATCATATCCTAATCAAACTGTGTGATTCAAGAAAAATCAAAGAGCTACTTCCTCCCAAGAATCTTCTTCCAAAGTCTTCTGAAATAGATTAATAGTCCATTATTGGAAGTTTTTCCTTTTAGCCAAAGCCCTGCGAAATGCAAAGATCCGAAGGAGAGTGACATTAAATCATTATCAGACATGATCAGTTATTCCTACTAGAGGCAGGAAGCTTGCCGGTGTGTTTGAGAAGGAGCAAGAGGCAGGAGGAGAAGGAGCAGCATGGTAAGATGTGAGGTCAGCAAGGCGGCAGGGGCCCGATCAGGCCGCATCTCTTAGGGTCGTGGAAACACTTTGGCAATTATTCTCTGAGTGACGTGGGGATGCAACTAGAATTTTGTGAGCAGAGAGGGATACGATCTTTTTTAAGGTGTACTCTCGTTGCTGTGAGAATAGATAGAAACAAGGGCATGAGAAGGTCTAGGAGACCACTTAGGAGGTGACAGCAATGAAGTAGGCGGGTGCTGCGGACCAGGACGGTGGTAAAGCACTGTAAGAAAAGACCCGGGCGGGGTGGGGTGGGGTGGGGGGGGCGAACAGGTTTGACCACAGATGGCGGGTAGGATATATGAAACCAAGAAGAGTCAACAATGATTCCAAGATTGTTGGTCAATTGGAAGAAGGGAGTTGTCGTTTATTAATGGAGAACTAATAAATTAATCATTGGGAAGACTGTGGGGAGAACAACTTTCCCGGGGGAAGATCTGGAGTCAACTTTGGACAAGTTCGTTTTAGATGCCCATTGGACATCCAAGAGGGGATACTGAAAGGATGTCCCAGGCATGAAAGCCTCATTAAAGTGGGTTGAGGAGGGAATGAGGGCCCCGGGGCATGGACCTCTGCCCAGTGCAGAGTCCTGGCTCCTGCCTCCTAGTTGCCTGGGTGGTTTTGGCCCAGGCACTTACTGCTGTGTCTGCAGGTTTCTTTCTCGTTTGTGGCACTTAGAGAGCTCCCCATCTTTACCTTGAACTGTGATACATTGTTTTATTTGATTTAGCATTTCTACCTATTTGCAATTGAGAAGAGAGTCTTCCTTAGTTTAGGCCACCGCATTGCTGAAGTCCTAATTAAAATCTCTTTGCTTCAAAACCCTCATTTTTCAAAGTAGCAATAGGGTGCCTACATCATACGAACATTTGAAATAGCGGGGGAGGGAACAGAAGGAACTTACATGTGAAGTATTTTGAAGAGTGAGTGGCAAAAGAGAGAATGGAAAGGAAATTGGAGACAGTGAGCACAGACACTTCCGGGAGTTCTGCTGTGAAGGGGAAAAGCGTTTGTAGCTGTTGGAACGACGCACTCGAAAGAGAAATCTTGATGAAGCAGAATACAGCTGGATGAAGAAGGAATAAAATCTGAGGTGAGAAGAGATGGGAATTTGGGCACAAACAAATATCTTACAACTGTTACCGAAAAGGAAGAGTTCGCCCAGCTGGCGCCAGCAGAGCCCAACACTAAACCCTAAAGACGCCAGGGGGAAGAGTGTGTTGTGCATGGCACCCTGCAGGAGGGCTGGAAGCTCATGCTCAAAAGCCCGAACTCCCCCATGGCCTGAGCTTACAGATCATGTAGGGCAAAAATCACAGACACAGTGGGTTAGGAGTTCAGGGTCATGTTGGCAGCTGATTGGTAATCAATCATTTCTTCAGGTCTTGAAGACAGCTCTGAGGTCCACTCTGGCATTCCTCTGGTCCATGGAAAAGGAGAGAAGGGGTCATTCCACCTTCAGGTTCAGGAGCTAAAACGTATCTCAGGTCAAGATATTATATTTAGCTTAAAATACCTTGTGACCCTTTATCAAGTCACGGCCTTTGTTTCTGGCTGCCTCAGGCAGGTGATGATTTATAAGGGAGAGAGCCAAGGCTTGCAGGGCATGCTGTAAAGAAACTGAATGGGGTGTTGGGGCTACATATGAGTTCAAAATTACACATTAAATCAGGTTTCATAATTTCAATTTCCTCACATACAAAATGTTTATCATCTTTAATTGCTTCCTCTTTTCATCCTAACTAGGAAAGGGATCTTCAAGCTTTATCTCAGTCTCAATAAGAGGAAGGAAAATGTGTAAAGGCCTGTTATACAATGATTTCTTTGGAGGAAGTGAAAACCGTGGCCCGCTCCTACGAGGTACCAAGTTCTACTGGCAGTCAGTTTCCCTCTTTCCTTCCCAGGGTAGAGGTGGGAACAAAGATTTCCGTGGTTTTGGCCTTTGGCTAGCTGGTAGCCGAGAGCAAGACCCTGGGGACAGCAGGGAAGTTGGAGCGAAGACCTCAGGAGAACGCAGAAAGAGGAGGTGAGAGGGAGAAGGGACTCCCGGTTGCTCAACCGAAACCGACTGTATGGACTGAGAGTTGGGTGACTCTGTGGGAAAAATAAACAAGTGTCTACGGTCTGTCCTGCCCTCTGTGTGTGTTTGTGGTTGACTTGTAATTTTTTTTTTTTTTTTGATAATGGGCTGTCCCCACACATTCATTTTAGTGATTTGGTCCATAACAAAGGAGTTACAAAGGCAGGAGGATTTGGTTCTGTTTTCTTTTCGGGAAAGTGCAAGAATGTTAAATTTGAATCTGTAGAAAAAGAAGGGACTGGTTGCTGGGATTCTAAAGAGGAGGTAAAGTGGATCGCAGGAAAAGAGTTATGGTTTCTGTAAGGAAATCACAGCAGAGAGAAAGGAAGATGAGGGAGGACATCTGAGACTCAGAGCGGTCATGCCTGAGACACGTGAAGCAGAGGCTGCCAAAGGGAATGAGGCTCTTGGAGTCATAGATTTTAGAAAAGCCCTGGGCATTTGGATGGGAGACCAGTGCAGGAAAAAGTCCCCCCAGGATATGTGTTGTCTGCACGAAACAACATGCGTTTGCATGCCTGTCGTTGATGCTGGTGCTAGCAAGCTCCTGACAAGTTCCTGGTAAGCAAGAATGAAAACTAGGTTTTTAGTGCCCATTATTATTAACCTATGTAAAGTGCAATTTCCACCATATTTGCTGTGTGTTGTCGTCTTATTTTTTACTGAAGTGCACATAAAAACATTTATGAGGGTTTCATCATTCACTCCTCATCTTGAAGTCCCTTCTCACTTCCACCAATAGTCTTAAATCCATCACTTGCTAATTGCCTTGAAATGAGGGATTTCAGGAACCTATTCTCTAAATTTGCGGAGAAAGGCTACACTTGGGATAAAAATGGGGATCGACCGGTTAAGTGACCTTAGTAGTCATTTTATTCTCTAGACCTCATTTTCTTCCAGGGCAAAAAGGGGGTGATATTAGATGAGGTCTCAGCCTCTCTTACTCTTTATGTTCTCAACATTCTGAGGTACTTTTCTCAGGGTGGCAGGAACCTTACTTTTGAAGGTGAAAGGTCCATGTTTAATTGAGAGAGAACACAAAGAATTTTGAAGTATTGAGTCTCAGGATTTAGTCCACTAAATGCATTGCCAATCCCTGGATATCCTTTAATAAACAGGCAATTCTGTGTTTGTTACCAATGAATCAAGGGGGATGGTGGGAATGCACATCATCGCCTCGAGAATGCACTGGAAATGCTGCATGGCCGCTGACACAGGACTCAGGAGTTGCCTGGGTTGGTGAGTAGCATGGTCATTGATGTGCAGGTCCCTTTAACACACGTCCCAGCTCAACCTGGAGACTGCTGTTGGCTGAGACGTAGCTCTCGAAGCCCTGAATGCAGTTCCGGCCAGTCTGTTCTTGTCTTTTGGGGAAGTCATTGCAAAGGTCCTTGTTCACTTTTTTTGAAAAAGATAAGAACCCTTTCTTATCTACATTTTTTTTTTTTTTTTGCGGTTGCGGTTGAAAAAGATGAACTGAGATTGTAATATTCTGAAAATGGTCGGGAAACACTTCAGTGCTGTGGAGTGCCAGCTTGACGGGAACAGAAATTTTGGTGACTTTCGGATTTTGAATCAGAATGCTAAATCTAAGTAGGAAAGACTGATTGGAAAGTCTGTGACTGGAGTGATGAGAAGCAAATTTTATTTAATAAAATATTACATATGAATGTTGCAGCCCAGGTAAAAATGAAACCACTTCAGTAGGAAATAGCATTTTATATGGCACTTCCAAAATTGTTTATGGAGGGTGAACTAGTTCTTTGGACCACTTTAGAAACGGCATCACATTATAATACCTTAAATACTATATTGCCATTAATATCTCTGCATATATTCAATACTTATCACATCGAGATGAAGTCATATCATTTGAAATTTTTTAAATATACATATGACAGCAAGAGCACGTAACACAGCTTGACAGTAGCTGTTTGCATAGGGTGCCTACACCAGTTTTAATCAGATAAATTGTAGGTAGTAAGTTATAAGAATGTCATCAAGAATAAAATTTTATTTCAGCCACCTACAACCTTTTCATTTTGCAGAGAAGACATGACTCTATCGATAAGATGCGATCCTTAACGTGTAGTGAACTTTGGAGAATGAACAGGTAATTGAATGCTTCTTCTACATCATAGGAACACGCACTTTCTTGCCATTGCTGTATTTCCCCCTAGAGATGTGATGAATTCATGTGTCGAACAGCAGTTTATTAACTTTAAAAAAATTAGCTTCATTTTGAGTGTTTTTCAAGTGCTCTTTTCTAGTTGTATGAGAAACCCTAAAAAGACTAAAACTATTGGTTTTAGAAAGTCAACCTCTGTATGAATAAATGAACTTCAAAAATGATATAAAATTGATGAAATTTTAACTTCCTTTTGATATTCCAAATATTTTCACTTAAATGAAAATTTATTTCATTCTTCTTATAGATTAACCAATACTTTTTTAGTATAAAAAAGGAAAACTCATACACTTTTTGCATATAAAGCATACAAATCTGGAGAAACATTGTTAATACCATTAATAATCTGACATCAAAATTATAGCAATAATCTCCCTGGTGGAGACGCCCTCAAACAGTGTAGCAATGGCGTTTTAAAGGAACATCTGATGTTAAAGAACACCTGAAGTCACTCTGTAAAATGTCTCTAGATTCCAGAAACTAAAGACTCCGTAGGCCACCATCCCTGTGTTGAACATAAACATCAAACTTTCACAGTGACCTCTACCTGTAGCTCAAAATAGTTGGCATTTACTTCTCCATCATCACGTAGGATATTAGCAAGCACAACACAGCTATTGTTGACTGAAAATAAACCCTTGCATATTTAGAAAAAAATAGAAAGTATAAAGTTTTACTTTGAATAGACTTTACAAACTACATTTTGGGCTTCAAATTTTTAAGTGTTTTTTTTTTTTTAAAGAAAAAAAGCAAACAGATAATTCAATATTCCAAAAAACAAAAAGATTCCCACATTCCCTGTGGTCTTTACAGCACACCACCAGTGGGAAAGGAAGTCTGTGTAAGAGAGTCTTAAGGGATAATACCACTGTAACTACTTATGAACACGCTATTTCTCTAAAGCACATTTAGTTGAATTTCTCAAGTGAGCTGTCTCTAAGTTCTCCTTCGAGCCAATCACAAAAGCTGTCCTTAGGAAATGACAGCGGCCCTACCATTATAGATTAGCAATAAGTAGGGCCCTGACACACAGGATACTTTCGAATCACAGCAAAATGCACAAGGAGAAAAAGCCAGTTACGGCAATTATTTGATTTTTCTCAAAAATAAATACCTGTGTCGGTTTGACTGTGACAACATACACGCTGGAGCAATCCCAACTATGGAAAACTCAGACACTTTCAAAAACATTACAAATTGCTCATCTCAAACACGGGGGGGATATACAGCATCAGGTAAAAATGTGAATGGCAATCTCATTTACTGTAATGGAAAACACCAGGAAAAGCAAGACTCTAAACTACTGGAGAAGGTTAAAACAAATTGCTCATTTAACTAAGTTGCTCTTCAAACTTAAGAAATAGAATCTTTTAAAAGTTCCTATCAGTTGAGTGTCAACAAGAAACTAACCTTGACTTTAAGTCTGATAGATGGGAAGACCGAAAAAGAGCGCCCGGTGAGAAAGATGGTGCCATAGAAACAGCAGGGATGTTGGAGAAAGACTCCTCTGAATGCTAAGGATAAAGAGATTGAGGAAAAAATTTCCGGGGGAGAAAAGGAATTTTTAGTAGGAATAGACATTAGGCAAAAAGGAAGGCTGAAGGCATTTTGGAGAAATAATACTTTTTAAAGCCCATTTCTCCCTATTATGTATAAAATATTTTTTGCCAGTGTGGAACCTCATCTTCTTCCATTCTTCATAAGATACATAATTTAAAATGAAGTAGAGCTAATAGTTTGCTACAATATCTTGAATAAAAACAGCAAATAAATATTTTCAAAAATTGTTTTGAGTTTCACTATAAGCACTCACAAATTTATGGCCTCTAAGAATATTTGCCAAAATGCAAGGTACTGAGGACTATTGAACCAACATGTAAACTCTCTAAAAAGAAGAAATTCATTAGGTTTTAAGAATATCTTAACTTTCTTAATGAGCACTATTGACAATAATTGTTGTTCTCAGAAAACAATAACCACCCATTGATTGAAATTCATTTCTCCTACATGTTCCTGCTTCTTTGTTGGAACAGTGTGTATTTGTTTAAAAGGTTCTGAGCTGTTCTTCAATTACCCGAGTCAGTCTACAGCCTACAGCAAATATTTACCTGAAGCCCACAATTAAAAACAACAAGAACAACAGCTAAAATGCAAGGAGTGCCGTCTTACCTAAGAGAAGGAGGTATATTTTGCACTGAAAGACCCCAACGGTACTGCTGAAGGGCTCCATGAAAGCATCCTGTCCCATGTATACAGTGTCCTGTTCGTAGTGGCACCTTGGTTCATGGACCAGCAGCTGCTGGTTTATTTGCCAGGGAAATTAGCAGTGAGGCAACAGACCCTCCCCTGCCTCTCGCTTCTGTGATTTGAATACAGAATGAATGTGCATACAAAGGGCGCAGGGGGTGGGAGCACCTGTTTTACGTTCTGGAAGAATATGGGCTTCTGACTTTCAGAACAGCTTCTTAGCATTTATCAGTGATTGTCAATATATTTCATGAGTACTTCGTAGCTGTTAATGATTACATGAAGGAAGACATCCTTTTGGGTCACTTTACTGAAAAACAGTATGCTTTCATGATGAGAGTATATTCTGAAGTAGTCTGAAAAACAGAAGCTGTTTTCCTATCATGCAAAACTGTGCCATTATTTTGAAATTAAATTTTTTTCCCATGAAAACTGAACTATTTCATAGAGTTGCTAAACACTTATAAATCATCATGAAGTGACTAAGGGACATGCAAAAATTATGCCACAGAATCAAAACAGAGCACCTGAATATCTTTAGAAATATATTTTTCTATGTAGTATTTCTTATTACAAGTTTCTGCTATGATTTTATTGAATCTACAGATTCATGTTATTTTTCAAAGCAAGCCACAGGTGTGTTTCCAAGTAACACTGAATTATGGGCTGGCATAGTTCTAATGAAAAGCCTATGCCAACAGATAATATCTGAGGCCACATTTCCACAGCTGAAGCACAGAGGAAATGAACCAATGGGCTGGAGGAGGTCTCCCACTGCTGTGATGTCTGGGCCACAGCTTCCCAGGCTGGCCTCTTCACTGCCATGGCAGCCGGCAGTCTGAACATTTCTGCTTCATTTACTGAGTTATAAGTTAACCCTCCTTTCATTTCATTTCTCGTAAGAAGGCTCTAGTCCAAGGCTTCTACTATATAAAATAAAAAAGTATATAACCAAACCTGTATCAAATCAAGCAAAATTCCTTGCATAAATTATTCTTAACAATAAAATTATTAACCAGAAAGGCTCACTGAAGAAATTCAATGATAATAGATAAGGAAGGCTATTCCTCAAGTGTAATCAAAGGGGAAAAAAAAAGAAATGATAGTTATTTTGGAATCCAAGTTTGGGAACACTTTTTGAGCTAAGGCTCCCAACTCTTCCAGAAGTGCTTTTATAGGCAGAGACAGTGACTGTTGGAAAACCTGAAGCCTCTTCACAGGTCACCTGGTGATCTCTCCTTGCTTCGGGACAATGGCAAGAGCCTCCCCCCAGGTCATTACTGGACTGCACCTTTCTATGTGCCGCACTCGTGTTTATTGCGGCACGCGTCTCGTTAACCTCAATGAATTCATTGCATGTTTACTTTCCCTCTGGGCTCCTGGAATACCGACCAATCTTACTCATTTATGGATCCTTAGCACTGAGCATAGTGATTAGTGTTTTTGTTAAGTTGTTCCCCTAGAAATAAACCCCAAATGCTCTTTAGCTCATGTCTTCCGATTCTCAGTTCATGCTTAAGAAATGTATGTAAATTTTAATATTGTGTTGTACAAAATACGACTTGGAAAGTAACATGGAAATTCTATAGATTTCATGTGGACTACCCCTCACACTTTTAAAATCAGTATTAATCTCCAATTGCCTTTATTAAAATAAACTCTTCCAGTTTCAAACCCAGTGCTGGCTCATGATGAAGTTTTTTGGGTCCTACACAAAATGAGAGAAGTAAATACAGTGTAGTGACTCTTTCCTAATCTTAAATTTACTCGACTTAAAGGAGTAGTTTTTTTTAGTTTTTTTGTTTCTTTTGTGTTATATTTAAAAATATCTTTTCTGACATAGATGAAAACAGGTATTGTGTAAATTATAAATAAATAGTTGGTAAATAAAAAAAATTACCAATAAATAAATAATTGGTAAATAAGTGCCAAAGTCAATCATAGTTGTAATCTTCTCACGCCATGGCAAACATCGAAAAGAAGTAACGTTACCAGCGGGACACAACTCCCTGAAGCGCTACCTGGCATAACGTGACACAGCGCTCTCTTGTGGCAGGTGGTGGTATAAAACCTTACCTGCTGGAGTAGTTTCTGAAATCAGGATGTTTCCACAGGAAGACTTGACAGGTAATGTTAAACTGTAACTTCAACTATTGTAAATGTTCACACGATTGTTAAAAATGGTTTAAAGTGTTTAATAATTATAGGAAATTTCTCACCATCCATGTCTTCCATTTCACTTGTAACCCACTGGAGAGCTCTGCTCTCCCATTCTATTCAGGAGCCTGTTTATTGATCTTAGTTATATTTGCATTTACAATGAAAAAGCTGATGAATCTAAAACAATTTACAGCCATGGGGATTAAATTTCAAGCAATTCAAGGAGCCACTGGGGGTAGTGTGTGTGTGGTGTGGGGGTGGGGGAGGGTTGCAGAGAGTGAGGGAAAGAAGTTGGCAAGAAGGTTCAGGGCTTTTTGTCACCTTTCAAGTCACTCTATAATTTACTAGTTTTAATAAATTGTAAGTAAGTCTGGTCTGGCTTTATGAAGCACACAGTCTGCTACATTCATTCCAAACATCCACATTCTTTACTTAGGAGTAGCATATGAATAATTTGTAATGGGAGGAACAATTGGAGAGACGGTGAACTGAGAAGTTAATATAGAACAGTGGGGACTGAGAAGACCTGGGAAAGGAAGCACTGCCTTTTGTTGTAATTAGACTGATCCTAGGAAAGCTTACAGTTTACAGGGAAGAGCTGGCCGCTGGAGGAGGCCAATGCAACCACCTATGCCTGTGCTGGTGTGCACTTCTGTGTGGCTACGTCTACAGGGCTGCCGCCCAGAAACCTAGGTCTGCTGGAAAGACGGCTCAATGACTATGCGACATTGAAGGCAACAGCTTCCTTCCTGGGTCCCTCTCTAGGTCACTGCTTTATCTTCAGCGAGTATTCTGTTTTCTGCTACTGCTTGCTCAGGAAGTGCAGTTACATCATCTTGCAGAGGTCACATCTTTCCACTGTTTTGATATTCATGGGGTGATTAGAAACATATCTTCTTAATCAAACTAACATCCCAGCTTTTATTTAAGCTTCTAGAGTCTCCTCCCGTTTGGACCACCAGAAATATGCCCTTACCCTACTTGACTGCTAAAGCTACTGCCCCAGATCAGATCCACTTAGCTCGTAGGCCTGATGTTCCAATCTGCAAAAATGGGGCCAGCACTGCTTTTTAAAACGACTGTCATCCAGCAAGCTTTCCTCAAGACTTGTGGGCAAGCATCTATGCTATCCCCTGCTGTGCTCTGGCCTGCCACTAATAGCCTTCAGACAAGTGTGCAAGTCTAAATGAGCCTTGCTTATGTATTTTTGAAAAATGGAAACGAAATAATACGCTTCACCTTTAACAAAGTGCTCTTGAAGATTGTAGTTTCTTTATGGCAGTTAAAATGCATCATGTATAGCTCAATTATTTTCTACAGTGGTAGGGTATTTTGCACTAGAAAACACTTTATTTAGACAGTAGCACTGATTTACTTTATATGTTTTCAATTCCACAGTCACTGCCTTTGAACTTTCAGAAGGCTGAACTGTTCATTTCTTTTTTAGTTTATAAGAAATAAAATAAAGTGTAGAGTATTAGAGTTAAACAAAAATGTAAAGCTTTTTTGCTTTTTCAAGGTCCAGTAGGTACGGAAAATACCCATTTCCCCAAATTTGGCTGATAGGGAAAAAAAAAACAAGTACACTGAATAAAAAGACTTTTTTAAAATTTTATTTTGGATTTGGATCTGTATTTGGATGTGCATTCTAGTCCTGGGTCGATCTCTAGTGAAATGTGTGGCCTCAACAGCTTAGGTGGTAAGTTTTCCCCTTTCAGAAAGAATGGATTTGAAAGGCGAGAGCTGGCTGCATGTAAGAATCACTGTATTTTTTAAACACAGAACCCCAGAGAACCATAACAAGAACAATAGCACACTCCTCATGTGAGTATAAACGTTCAGGCTCAAAAACGGCTGGATTTGCTTTTCAACAAAATTGTAAACTGCTCGAGAACCACAGCTGCGTCTTAGAATCTAAAGTGCTTCTTAAAGTGCTTGGTATCCTTCCGCCTCCTGCCCAACCATTGATCACTGTTTACCGAACCGGGTTTTAGTTTGCACGCTAATATGACCAGCAGTTTCTGTTTCTTTTGATGCTTTTAGGAACTTCTAAATCCGAAAGACTTGTACGCACTGAGAACTGTCTGGCAATTAAGATTAGAGCAGGCCAAGAAAAAAAAGAACGAAACTAGCATTGGAATTTCTTTATACAGTCAGCAATAGCAGAGTCAGAGAAGCTTATAGGTAAACATAAAACTTCAAAAGGAGTTTTCAAGCACAATTGTGAAAGTATGTACAGGCTTGTTTCACTGGAGCAGGGACTGGGCAGAATTATGAGTATAATACCTCACAATTGTAAGGTGCTGTGCAATTTATAAATTGCTTTTGCTTGCCTCATCTCCTTTATCCTTACAAAACCCTAGTCAAATATTACAATTTCATTAGTAAAAATTAATAATACAAGACTCTGAGAGGTCAAATAAAGGAATTTCAGAGTTGGAATTCACTATAATAGTGTTCCCCAACTGTCAGTCATTTCCAAACCACATTTATTATTTTTGCTGTAACTGACTAATATTTTTTCATTTGTGTGTCATACGTTAACAATTTTTTAAGTTGTCTTAAGAAATATCTTTGAAATCATGGGTCTGGTGATTTTTCCCCTAATAAACACTAAAAAAAAAAAATAAATGAAATAAAAAAAATATTGGTACCATGTGTTGACATAAGAAACATCTAAAACCTAGAGAGAACTTTTTTATGCATTTATTTGAGCCAAGTGAACAATTGCTGGGCAGCGAAATCTCAAAGAACTGAGGAAATGCTTCAGAGGATGGTAGTTTTACAGTTTACTTTGCACTGGACTCAAAGGAGGAAACCTAAGGGGGATTGCATGAAATCCACTGGTGGTACAGTAAGGCGATGGGAGATAGCACAGCGGGGAAATCTCTGAGATTGGATAAAGAGTAAGACGGAGGGACACGTACTTCTTTTACACTGGTGGGTACAGGGCAGTTAACAAAGAACATTTATGCACATAGACACGGTATTCCGGGAGCAAGATAACAATGAAGATTTCTGTGATCTCGTGCATGGGTGTTCCCTGAGGGGTCTGAAAGGGTACTCTGACATTCCAAAGGTATGTTATTTTAGATGCAGAAAGATATAGGCAGAGGCTCACTTAAGGTAGAGAATGACCTTTGTCAAGAAAGCTACAAGCCTAGGGTGTGACTACCTGACTGGAGACCTTTGCTTTTCCGGACAATGCTCAACCAACTGAGCCACACTGGCCAGGACTATTGTTAGGGTGGTCGGTGTTGCGGGCTGTGAAAGAATTCACAAAGAGAAGAAAGTGTAGAGAATAGAGTTTTTATTCACTTTCCAAGAAAGGAGAGGGGCATGGTGTGGAGAGATACACCAGCACTGAGGGGTTAAATAAAGGGTTGGGGTGGGAGGTGGCTGTTATGTGACCCAGAGGCTAACAGGCGTTGTAATATGAGGCTGCAGTTTATTCCAATGTTACCTTCTGCCTGGGGCTGCAGGCAGTGGTTAGCCACATTCTGTTCATGCCTCCAGTAATTTCCAGTGCTGGGGACAGAAGGTCAGAAGAGTAAAATGGCAGTCATGTTTAACAAGGTCATAGGCCTGCTGGGCAAATGGTGCCACAATAACAAATGGTTCCAGCTTTGTCCTTTGAACTATGATCCTTTTTCAGTTAGGAATTTTTACATTCAGACCATCCTATGTGGTTACCTTTTGTTTCTGAGTTTGTAAGGCTGCCATGCAGACAGAATCTTGTCAGGTTTAGTGTGTGGCCTCTTTTTCTTCCACAGGTGCTTTAGGACTCACTCTCCAACCATACATAAAACCTTTACTTAAAACATCTGGATAAACAGACCTTCAGTTTCTGCGTGCTCATCTGCAGTAATGTTAGGCAAATTGCTTAATTTCTCCACATCTCATTTTCCTCATCTTCAAAATGGGGATAATAGTTACCGATGCCATTGGATGCTTGTGTGGCTAAATCAGATAATGCATGTAAAGCTATTAGCGGACTTCTTGACATGTAGAAAGCTTTCAATAGATGTTACCTATTATTGTTAGCTTTGGGTTGCTTTCTTCCCTCTCTGACCCTCTCCCCGCATTCTCATAATTGCAAAGTTTTTTTCTTAAATTAAGCCTCAAATGACTTCCCTATCACTTTCCCCAATTTAACTAAACTGCTAAAAGTTGAAAAGAGGACTTTAAAGTAATTATATAATAATCACCAATAATAATATCTTTGTAATTATTCTTTTTGTTCCTTTGTTTTTTAATTTAATCTCTATTGTATTTTGACATTTGTACTTATTATTGTTATATTTTCCTGCTTGCCTTGCCTGGGATTACGCTGGTAGTAAAATAAGTGGGGCTTAAGTCTTTAGGGCTTTGTGCAGAGGATGCCAAGGCTGAGGAATGTCGGTGCTAATCTTGGCCAGCCGCCTGTTGAACGACTTGGACCACACCTCTCCTTTCCAAGCCCAGAGCCGGCCACCTGGGGAGTCCCAGTGCTCAGTCACCCCTTGGAGAGCGCCTTCCCATGAGCACCTGCTGCTGCGCGACAGACTCAGTTTCCCGACCCCGCCTCTCCAGACCAGGTGGGGTTTCCTACCCTCCTGTCCCACTCCTGGGGGCGTCATGTCACGCTGGTTTATATACTTTGTTTTGGTGTTTGTTCCCGTCACTCAACGCCAGGTCACCTATGAATTAGTTTTTCGCCTCGCGAAAGAGCTAGCGCCCAGGTCGCTCGGAGGGAGGCTGGCAGGCTCCTGGCGCCGCCCGCTAGGCTTCCTGGGAAATGCGGCGCCGGGCGCTGCGGGCGGCAGGCGGAAGACTACAGTTCCCAGCATGCCCAGGGAAAGGGAAGGTCGGCAGCTTCACGTGACCACTCACTATGGCTTCCCTGTGTCTGGGCTAGCCGGCCGGTGGTTTGTTGTGATTTGGTAGTTCTTTGCGGCAGGGGACCTCTGTCACGATTTCGACATGCAAAAAATCAAATCTCTTATGACCCGACAGGTGAGTCGCGGAGGCGGGAGCAAAGGCCTCCTTCGTCTGCGCTGGGGGAGAGGCTGAGGCGTTCTGCTTCTGGGCCGCGGGGTGTGGAGACCTAAGTTGTGGGCGGTGGCAGGTGTCCCGGTCCCGGCGGGCCGGTGCACGCCCTGAAAAACTCACCTGAGCCCCCAGCCCAGACCCCTGCGGGAAGCGGTGTCTCAGGAACGTTTCTTTAGAAGAGGCTAGTGAGGGAATCAGCGCTTGCTCTGTCTCCCTTATTCCCCCGTGTGCCATTTTCCCACCAACAGCCCCGGGTGCCTTCCGCAGTTCCCTTATTCAAGCTATCTGTCGTCCTTGAGCAAGTGGCCTGGATGGGGAGGTGAGGTCTGTGCAGTCGAGATGACCTGGAAGGAGTGAAAACAGCGGATAATGCGGTGACAGAATTGGTTGCTTTATGACTGTTGGCAAGTCCCCAACCCTTGCAGCTTAAGTTTCTGCAAATGAGGATGATTTGTTTTTTTTGTTAATTCCATCTCACAGTTTTGAGGGCCATCAGTAAGCTAGTGTATGTGAGAATTCTTTGTGAAATGCTACTTTTTATCATTATCCTGGCAAAATGATAGTCTTATTTTTTGACAGAATGACCATTCATAAATAAAAGCTGGCTATTTTCTATCCCATCTCATAAAGTTGGAGTCTTCCTGATAATGCCTCAGCTTTCTTCAAGCAAGAAGTGGGAGAAATTTCCCTTTTTCATTAGTCATGACTGGTTTTAGATAGCTTTGTTTATTTGAACTCTCATATTTCCCCGTAACTGGCTATGCTTTATTATTTTAATGTGAGAGAAGGATAATTCAGATTAGAGTTTGCAGTCAATGTGGTTTTGAGAACTTTGGCAAAGGTGGATGATAATCATTTAACGAAAGGTTCATTTGTGAGTTATTTTGTTGTTGATGCTTTAAAAAAAAATACAAATTCCAAATTAAATTCTTATCTGGGAATTTAGAATTTGAGAGGTATCTGGACAGGTTACAATTTGTAGATTTCTGGCGAACAATATGTGAGTCCTGCATGACGTTTTACCCCTGTCAGATAATATTGCTAATGTCCTGGGCATAGAATAAAAAAGTTCTATGATTAACGAAAGATTTAAATAAGCAGGTAATAACGTTTGACAATCCTTCCCATTGGCTGAGTACTGGTGTTACGCTTCACACCATTTCTTACTTGAGAATGGGTTCAGGCCCCGCTCCATTCCATAGCAGCTGTGTGACCTTGAGCTACTCACCTAACTTTTCTCATCGTCTGTTTCCACATCTTTAAAATAGGAATCATAAATGACCTCGTGGGGTTAGCCTGGTGGTGATGTTTATATAATGTCGTGAGGACTTAACTGAGTTGTGCGCCTTGCCAAGGAAGTGTTTGATCACAGCGATCATCTCAGTGGCTGCACTGATGGGGGAAGCAGGAAGGCTGGGAGCAGGCCGTTGAGCGATTCAGACAGCAGGCTGACTTTGGTGTCTGACTTTTAAAACGACGTGCACTTTCATACATTATGACCACTAACACCCCTGCCCTGCCTCGGAAGGCCTTTGGACTTTTGCGCACCAGCTGCGTGCGGTGCTCTGCTGTTGCTTGCCATGCACGCCAGGGTGGTCGACATTGGCATCGTTGCACAGCAACTTTGGTCGTTCGCTGTTTTTAACTATATTTTGTAATAGGGAGTGGGAGAGAAAGTACAGAAGCCCAGGTCCCAGTAATAATAAGTTTGCGTCTCCTAAATGTAGTGAAATTGTGCTGAAAGTGGTAGCTTCAGCCCCAGTCAGCTGCTTATTAGGCATGACCGGGTGAAGTCTGTGCTTAGAATGAAAAAAAAAAAAAGCCAGAGAACACATGTGAAAAGCTATGTAAAAACTGAGGTAACATGAGTTTTACACAGATTTTTAAAGTCATCCTAATTATATTTCACGATAGCTTGGCTCCACAAATTTGATCGTTATTAATACACAGTTCGTGAAACTGTAAGTTACAAAAAAGTAGCGTGCTGCCTAGAGTTACGCTGGGGGTTTTATTTAGTACCGTTTGTTATTGGACTAAATGGGGCAGTGTTACAAATAAATACACACAAAGATTTTTTTGTGTGAGGCTATAGAACGTGCTAGTAATATATTGTTATTTGGAAGAGATGTGAAATTAAGATCTATGAAACTTGTTTTTTTTTTGGCATTTTGGCTCTCCCAGGATCTTGGTGTGGAATATAGTGGGAGAGTGGGCTTTGTTTGATCTCTTTTTTTAGAAAAGATCTGCTGTTCAGCTTTCTCCATTGTGCCCACCTCTGTTCTTTCAGTTCATTCAGCAAATGAACACTATTGAACACTAGCTACCAGGCACTGTTCTAAGTTTGGGGGATGCAGCAGTGAACAAAACAGACGAAGGCTAAGAGGATAGGGACCCTGGGAGTTGTTGGCAATTTGGGTCATTTGTCATTTCAGATAGGGTGCTGTGGAAGGCCTCCCTGAGAAGGGTGCATTTGAGTGAAAACCTGAATGAGGTGAGGAAGTAAACCGTGTGGATGTATGGGAAGCAGCTTTCTGGGTGGCAGCAGAAGCAAATGCGGAGGCCCTGAGGTTGCAGCCTGTCTGAGGAACAGAGGGAGGCTAGTGGGGGCAGAGTTGGGCGTGAGGGGAAGAGCAGCTGGAGATGAGGTCGGAGAGCCAGGAGCAGGGGTCCGGGTCACAGAGAGCCTGGCCCTGACCTCACCTCCTCCCACTTTTCTCCTCTCTCGTGGCCTCTGTTTTGACTGAAATAGCAAGCAGGGGAGGATTGTAATTACACATACACTCCAGAAAGCTCTTTCTGGCCACTGCTTTAAGTACCCAGGCACACCTCATTTTATTGCACGTTGCTTTATTGCACAGATGTTGTGTTGTTTACAAATTGAAGGCAAGCCCCTCCACTGTGGTGGGCTGGAGCGGAACCCACAGTCTCTGGGATGTGCCTATAGATCCATATAGGGAAAGAGATCTTGTGGTCATCTTGTGAGACGGGTGCGGGCCTTAACCGCGGTGCTCGTGGTGGAAGTGCCGAGAAAGGTTGGACTGTGGATGTTTTAAATGTGGAGTTGGCAGGACTTCTGGACAGATTGGATTTGGCTGTGAGGGAAGGAGAAGCGTCGAGGCTGACCCCAGTGCCTCGGTCCCAGCAGTTGGAAGAATGGAACTACCATTTAACGAAGTGGGTAAGGCTGAGGGAGGAAAAGATTGAGGGAAGAGAGGAGGTTTTTAGACTCATTCATTTGCAAGCCTCAGATATTTAAGTGGAGAGATAAAGTAGGCAGTTGGCTGAAAGAGTCTGGATTTCTGAGAAGAATCCAGGGTATAGGTAATAACGTAGGAGTTACAAACACATAGAAGGATATAAATTGGCCGAGATCACCAACAGAGTGAGTGTAGATATAAAACAAGAGTCCACAGTTGGAGCTTTTGAGGATTTGGTGTTGCAAGGTCAGAGGGAAGAGGTGGATCTAGTATGTCCAATTGCAAAGAAGCAGACAGCACGGTAAGAAGTCTGCAGCATCCCAACGAGCACCTGTCCCATAATAGATGCTCAATAAATATTTGTTGGGTGAATGGTGGACAGTGGTCCCTGGAGGCCGAGTAAAGAATTTAAAAAGAGGAGGGAGTGATCAGCTGGGTTAAACGCTGCAGACGGGCAAGGTAGGGCTAAGGCGGGAGTCAGTCTTTGGATGAGCAGCGTGGAGGCCGTCGGTGACTTGACCACCGCGCTTACTGTGAGTTGGTGGGGAAGACAGTCTGACTGGGGTGCGTTTGAGAGAAACTGAGGACTGAGTATAAAGACTGTTGAATTTTGCTGAAAAGAGAAGGAAACACAGATCATCTCCCAAGCTCCTTTTGATCATTGGGACATAAGTTGCTGGTCTCATACATAGAAATTGAGGATTCATGTAGACATAAGAGAAGTAGTGTGAAGTGTTCATCTGATTTAGGTAAAAAAGTGCTGAATTTTACATAAATTTAAACTGAGGAAATTATCAAAACAAAAAACAAATATAAAAGAAAATCAAGTAATGGTTAATGATTACAGCGAAAGTTTCAATTTAATAAAGACAGAGTACTACAATTATAACCATGACTTCCTGCTTCAGAGAGGCGAAGATAAAAAAATGATGATGTCATATCTGTTAGTAGAAATTTATAAAACTGCAAATCAAAGGATTCAAGATTTATAATCTTAATATACAGGTGTTAATGTTGTGCTCTGAGATACTTGTGTAATTTTTTTGTTTGTTTTGATAGAAGAAAAGCATTTCTCTGTGATAACAGCCTCTAAGTTATTGTCACTGACATTAGAATAAAATAACAGGTAGATTATGTAAGTTATTCAAGGCTACATGGCCCATTCCTTGAATCACTTCATTCCCCACCTTCCTAAGGTGTACAGAGAGTTTCCAGTTTTTATTATTTTTGTACATTTGGTGGAAAGTTGCCATGTATGAGTGGCAAATTATTGTGTGTGGTGACTAATTTGGAAGTAAGGCCTTTTTTTGCGATATTGATACATGCCACTTGTTTGTATTTCAGGCATGGGTTTTTTACTGAGTAGTTCTGGGGAAAGAAAATTGCTTGTAATATATTTCCCCAAGGTTTTCTGTAAGACTGGTTAAACAAATCTATACTTTTTAAAATGTTAGTTTAAAAGCCATGGCAATTGTATTTTTAAAAAGATATTTTAAGAGTGGTTGTAATTTTGAATCAAAGTAGGAAGTTTTACTCTCATACATATTGATAGGTATGTATATTACTGAGCAGCAGTGGGGTCCCGCTGCCTGCCCCCACCTTCTAGGCAAAATTTCAGAGGCAAAAGTTTGGTGATAAAGAAAAAGAGTCTTTATTCAAAAGCTTCACGATTTTGGAATAACAGCTTTCCACATGCATTAGTCACTAAAGCTAAACTCTTTAACATTTTAGTTACTGCTTTAATCATTAAGCCTATCAGTTAAGGCTAAACTATTAATGCCTGAGTTCTCCTATCATGCCCTTGTTAGTTTTTAATGATCTTATTTCTACAGGGTTAGTTTAAAAACTAAAATAGCATAAGATACAAAAGCTACACAATTTTCAAAGAGTGTCAGGTCTCTGCCTCAGAGCCTGTCCCCTCTAGAACACCCAAAGAAGAATAAACTTGCCACCCTGTGCCAGCCCAGCTGGACCCTAGGCTGTGCCCTAGTTCCTTCCCATCCAAAGTACTGTCCGTTGGGAAATGCAGGCAGCTGCAGCATGATCATCCAGGTGTCCTTGAGGAAGAAGAGAGCCCGAGAACCAGAGAAAGCCTGAGCCCACCCATCTGAGAGCCCTTCTTTCATTTCAAATCTCTTGCCCAGGATGCCATGCACTCTGGAGACATTCAGCTTCTCAGCCAATCCCATCCTAGACTGTGTACCATGGCCTCAGCAGACTCCACCTATGGCCCCTCCCTGCTTCTCCCCAGTGGTCTGATCAGAGCTCTCTGTATCATGTATGTGTGTTATGTATACATGTGGAGGTATATAAGGTATAAAGAAGTTTAGTTCTATAACCAACCTTGCCGTCTTCTACCACTGTTGTTGTCCTGCCCTCATGGTGGCTTTCGGTGAGAAACTGGGACAAGGAAGAACAAACCCACGAGTAGTTACATACTTCATTTCCTCACTCATTGTGAGACAGTAATCCTCAGTATGCTTCCCTTATTCTAGGAAGCTGCCCTGGGAACTTCATTTTAAAGTCAATTGCATGTCCTCATGGGAACAATGTTCTAATTAGTTGGAGAGTGGAGCCTGCCCAAGGACTTCTGCTGAATAATTTACTTGTTTCTTTGCTGTTCTGTTCCTGGAGCTTTGCTGGGCACTGGGCTATAGTTGCTAGCATATAACACTTGGTGTCTCCCTTCTCTTGGGACGTCAGTGTGGGAGAGAAAGGGATATATTTAATAATTAAAACTTAACCACTTTGGCAGAAGTGTTGTGTTGGAAAATGTCTAGCTGGGTTTCTAAAACATTAGTGATTATATGAATCACCTCATTTGCTTGTTGAAGTGAAGTTTCTGGTCCTAATCCAGAAATACCTATTCATTAGATTCATGGTGGGGCCCCAGGAATCTTTTTTGTAAAACATTTCCCGGGTGGTGTTGATTGAGGTGATCCACGGGCAATACCGAGAATTAGTGTGTTCTTTGAAACAGGATTTAGGAAGACTTCATAGAGGAGTTAATTCTGAAAGGGGGTTACTGATTTCTTTAGAAGGTGGTGCGTATGTGTGTGTGGGGGGGGGCGGGGAGGGAGGGAGGGAGAGAGAGAATGGGAGTGAAAGGGAACTCTGGGTGGGAGGGGAGAGAGAGGAGTGAGTGTAGGCTGGATGTGGGTGGAGCATCCTGAGGGTCACGGAAGGCACTTGGAGGAGGCACAGCACCTTGTCATAAAAATCGTACCTGTGACTGGTAGTATTTTACAATAGGGAGGATATGATACACATCTCTAAAATTTAAGAATAAGCAAGTTCTGCTCTCAGTCTCAGTTGACCTTAAGTGTACCATACATTTTGAATACTAAGGACATCAAAGGGCCAGTATGGGACACCTAAAGGATGAAAAGGACCGCAGCATAAATCTCTCCTCAAATTCATGTACCAGCCATTTTTGCTTACAGACTAACATTATAGGAACTTTAGGTGTCTGCTTTGAATGGCCTATTTTTAAAAAGAGGCTTTTAGAGAAAATTTAAATTGCTAACTTCCTTCTGTCTTGATAATTTTTCCTGGCACAAATGAGACTTTCAGAATACCTCAGTTGATATGAATATAGGAACTACTAGGTACCAGAGGTATAAAGACTTGGTAGAAAGCAGAGATGTGAGATTTAAGTGTCAATTATGCATTATAAATTGGGTGTATTGGTGATACTTAATCAGGTAAAATCAAGGGATTACTTACATATTAATTAAGGAATTCGTATTATTTAAAGTTCTTTGATTTGCTCGGTTGGTTG
>VMDR010010979.1:0-29536 GCA_007922815.1 Macrotus californicus
AACGAGACAGAGCACACAATTCAAGCTGAGAGGAAAACAAGGTAGCACGCGCTGCTGGCACGGCAGCCAGTCGGGGCTTCTCCCTGCATCAAGATGAAACGCAGAGACGATTTATGCACTGTCAGGGAACGCGTAGTCCCTCGCACAGAACACAGCACTTCCTGGTAAAGTGCCTAGAAACTTCTTTATCTGTTTTTCTCCAGGCTGAAAAGTGCAGGCATTTTTAAAGTTCAACTCTTTGGAAAAGTCAGCAGAGGCAAGATCTCAACAGACGCAGACCCAAATGTTAGCGATTCCAGAGTGGTCAGGGGGTGGCCGCTCCCCAGAGGGAGGGGAGATTCGAAGAGGGAAAGAAACAAGACGTTTGAGAAAATGAAACACCGAAGCAAGGAGGTATTTTCGGTATCATTTTAATCACAAAATAGCACGCACGCGGTCTGTGCCTGCGTGCTACCCAAACGTCGATTTGAATACCACTGAACGCTAGTTTGAAAATTTCCATTTTTGTAATTTGCTTTCCTTTGTTAAAGCCAAGACTTGAGAAGAAACCTGGCAGCCGTCTCCAAGTCTGGCACGATTTCACCCTAGACGCACTCGGTCGGTTTGGATGTTGAGGGAGACCGCACAAGAGAGAAGAGAACAGAGGGAAAGAGCCGGGGAGAGAAAGCCACCGCGGATGGGCTGCCAGGGAGCGGGCCCCCAGCCGCTCTGCCAGGGGGTTTGGCTCCACCTGCAGGAATCAGAAGGCAACGTAGACACCTCGGCTTCCCCAGGCTCCCGCAGGGCGCTGGGGACCCTGACGATGGCCCGGAGGATGAATGTCCCAGCCAGCAGGAATGCAGTGGCTGAAGTTGGCGGTAAGGAGTGCGGATGTAGGGATCTCCATCATGCACATCAGATTCAGCACAGATTTATACTGAGAGGTGTAAAGACATCGTGCCTTCTCCTACAACCTGTGACTTGATGTAACTAGTTAAGTATAAGCCCCATTCAGGGGCAAAGGCAGTATCTGGTTCCCAGTACAGGCCCAGCACCTAACTGTGCTCAAAGGTCGAGTGGATGAGTGAACAAACACATGAACCTAGCTCCTTGAGTAATCTACTCTATCAAACACCGGAGACCTAATGTGATAAAAAACAAGCGCTGGTGTTTTTTTTTCAAGTATATTTACAAGTTGTCCGGCACTTTGTTAATGGCTAGTTATTGCTACAACATCCCTGCACCATTTAGACTAGTACTACGTTCCACCTCCAAACTGAGTATCACTAATTAGGAGCCGATAATTTCATCCGATGCCCTGATTGTGCAGAGGAGTCAATAGAGGGTTGGAGAGTTTTTACCCAGGTCAGCTGGCGTGTTAATGATAGAACTGGTTTGGGGCTAAATTCTCCGGTGTTTGTCTTCTGACACAAGAGAATGGTTCTGCCTCACTGTAGATCGGCCTGTGTGGCTGCTGGTCGCTGACCGGCTCTCTCAGGAGGAAGTTGGCTTCCCCACCTACCAGTTGTCCCGTCCCCGAGCTTCTCTGCCAGCTTCTGCTCTGGGCCAGGGCAGCTGCTCATGCTGCTTTACTCCAAAAATCAAATGCTGCCTGGAGCTGATGCCAACTGGTTGCTAAACTTACAAATTCATTTCTTAAAGCCTGAAGGACAGAATCTTTGAGCTTACAGGGCTTGTAAGCCACAGACAGGCAGGTGCATTGTTTTAACAACACAGGTGTCTTGTATCCAATACCTAGTACATCTACTTATCCAAAGTGCTTAATAAGCGGTTATTGAGTTTCCCAGTGATAGTTATAGATGGCATTTACCAACTGAAAAAGAATTTTTTTGCTGTAGGCAGTTAACACTCAGTTTCCAAATAAAAAAGTGAAGATTCTACTTGTAAATGGGACTCCATTTGCATTGTGTCAGATGAGTGTGATCCAGTGGAAGTCGGAGAGCTTAAGATCCATGATCTAACTACAGCCTATCTAGAAAGTGGAAATAATACTGTCACGATCTCTGAAATGATTGAAATGAATCATTGCAATAATAATCACAATATTAATAATAGCTGTGAGCTATTATTAAGGGCTTGCCACATTCTAGACTCTCTGCTAACCACTTTAAATGCCACTAAGAGATCATAACAACCCCAAGTGGGTTACAGCTCTTATCCCCATTTTACAGGCTGAGAGAAATGAAGCTCGAAGAGTTTAAGATACTCACCTATGGTGCCTGCTGACAGTGGAGAGGCCAGTATTGGAAGCAACTCCTATCTGACTCTAGACTCATAGACTTCATGTTACACAACAAATGCCTATTGGCTGATTCCGTGCTGGTGGCATTCGAGTCTCTATCTCTAGTTCTTTCTCCTGGGAACTCTGCACTTTTATTTCTAATTACTAAAAGAATATCATAATTATATATTCCACTACTGCTTAAACCAAAAAGGGCCTAACCTAGACTCCTTTCTTCCGTTCGTAAGCATTACTGAGAACCATGAATGTTGAAACTTTCGAGCTTGGTCTAGGTCTAGGTTCTCAACCGGGGATGATTTTGCCCTCCAGGAGACATTTGATGATGTCTGGAAACATTTTGGTTTGTCCCAGCTGGGGGCAGGGTGGTGCTACTGGCAACTAGTGAGTAGAGGCCAGAGATGCTGCTAAACTGTCTACAATACATGCACCATCCCTCCACAACAAAGAATTATTCAGCCCCAAATGTCAACAGTGCCGAGGCTGAGAAACCCTGGCTTAGGAACATGAACATGAATCAGAGATCATCATCAATCGTCTGATATAGGAGATGTATGTATATATTTGAAGCACACAAAGATACCTGTGTGGTGACAAAGGGTTCGTGTCCCGAGCTCTTTAAAGAGCTGTAGGGTTTACTATGGACTGGGGAAGGCTTGTCGGAGGAGGGGCACTTGAGCCAGGCACAGAGAAGAGATACGATTTGGATTCTGGTAAAAAGACAAACAGTGCTCAAGGCGTGGGTGTACGTGAGGAATGTTGGCTTATTGTCGTTGGAGTGGGGGAGGTGTGAGAAGGAAATGGAGAAAAAGGAGATGGCGTTTTGTAGGAACTAGATCAAAGAGTTTTGAGTGCACAGAGAATGTGAGACTTTATTTGTCAATAAATGGGAAACCATCTAACATTTTCACATAGGGAGTAATGGAATCAAAATATTCTAGGGAGCTGAATCTAGCAGCTGAATGAAAGTGAATTGCATAGAATAAAAAGCTATAGACAGGAAGACATGTTACAACACTATTGCCATAAGCCTTCCTATTTAAAAACAACTTAGCTATTTTTGTCATCAGTAACAACCAAAAATTGAATGATTATTGTAATTTAAAGCCAAACACTACATATACACATACACACACGAGGGGGTACCCAAAAGACTTGGAATTATTTTCCAGGCCCTTGCAGTGTAAGCTTCCCCCGCTAGGTGAGTGCTCTAGGAACCCATCTGTATCAGTGTACCAGCTGACATTGTTGTGAGAGGCGGCATTCGGCTTCAGTGAATTTATTTTTTTGAAGAATCTTCCATCGCATTTGCCCATTTCATAATCGGTGCTTTAAGAGTGCACCTGCCCACAGCACACTGAGCGCTCATTAGTTTTTGACCACAAATGGCATGACCCCCATACTCTACCCTCCCTATTCACCCACCTAGCCCCAAGCAACTTTTTTTGTTTGTTTCCCAGATGAAAAAAGTCCTTAAAGGGAAACATTTTGCCATTGTGGAAGAGGTGAAACAAAAAAAACGGCAGAAGCACTAAAAGGCATCAAAATCAACAAGTTCAAAAACTATTTCGAGCAGTAGAAAAAATGTCTTGATAGGTGTATTGCATCAGATGGAAAGAGTACTTTGAAGGTGACTGAAATTTAAACATGTAAGAGTAAACACTAAATATTTTATAAATTCCTGTGCTCCCCACTGTGATAAGAATATCTCCATTTTACAGATAAAGGGACAGTCTTAGAGTGGACAGGAAGTGGCAGTCAGGGTCTGGCTACCAAAGCCTGTGCTTCTAACGATTTTGTGTGCTCAGTACATGGCTGGGATTCCTAACCTCTTGACCAAACCAGACTGTTCTCCTTTCGAAGGCAGGCAAGAAAACAAGGTGGCCCAGACAGCACTGGGAACAGGAAGGCCCAGGACAAAGAGCCTCAGGAAATCTGGTTTTCCTTGACAGGCAGAGCTGACTGTAGGGAGAAAGGGAATGTTTCTCACCCCACTGGTGTGGTTCCGTTGGTTGGGCGTGGCCCACAAACGGAAAGGTCACAGGTTCAATTCTCGATCAAGGTACATGCCGGGGTTGCAGGTTTGGTCTCCAGTCAGGGGGCGTGTGAGAGGCCCCCAGTTGATGTTTCTCTCTCACATTGACTCTTCTCTCCCTCTCTTTCTCGCTCTCTTCCCCTCTCTCTAAAAAATCAAAAAAATAAAATTAAAAAAGGAAAGGAATTGTTTCTCTGGGCTAATTTTGGGGTTGTGGGGAGCACAGGCTATGCCTTACTACAAACATACCTATACAATAGATTCCCTAAATCTACTTGGAGTTAAGTTGATCCCTCCCAGAGGGTGGTGAATGAGAGTTAAAATGTAGCATCTGAAGCAAAGATGGAGCTGCTTATGCCGGCCTCTCCTGCCTGATGAGGTAGCAGCAAGCGGAAGGCATGAAGATGGGGATAGAAACGCTGTGACTCAGAAATTCCTTGTTTACTTGGCTCCGGAACAGACTGCTAACTGGATCCAGGTGTGTGCTCTGCTTTTGTTTTAGAGCCTTGTGGCCACAGGCAGGAAAGGAGAGGGAAGGCATCGACCGTATCTATAGACAGAGTAGGTGGCCCTGTTAGAGCTAGTGGAGGCATTGCCAGAGCCGTGGCACCAGCAGCTAGGGTGGGCCTTGGTGGGCCTGCAACTAGCATGTCTTTGGGGACCTAGGACACAGGTTTTGTCAGGAAAGAAGATTCACTGCAAGGAGCTAGAAGAGGAAATGACCAAAATGGTGGACACCACTGAGAAACGAAAGATCAGTAGGCAGAGCACGTGTGAGAAGCTCCTTGAAAACTTTCAGGACAATGTGAAAGGAACTGAGGTGGGGGCCATTCTCCAAGAGCAGGCAAGACAGGAAGACTCAGACACTGAAGGTGTTCGACGGGCACCCTGTGGTTCTGGGTGACTCTGCATTGCTGGATCATCTGTAAACTGTTTGGGAAAGTTTGGGATCCACAGTTAAAAGGTCAAAGGCCCCAAGATTCCAGGGTTCCAGCTCTTCTTTCTAAAATCCCACTTCTTTAAAGAAACATAAATTTTTGCCATAATCTTTTATATTTTGAAATTCTAACGAGTAGACTTTTTAAAAAAGGACTAGAGCTCCTCAAGGTCAGTGATTGAATCTGTGATGCCAAACTAGGAGGTGCTCCAGAAGTCTCTGCTGAGTTCAACTCAGTGCAACACTCTTCCAAAACATCCAGAGTACTCTCTAAATGCATTACCATCACTTTTAATCCAAACTTTTATTTTTACCTGCTTAAAGGGAAAAAAAGCCTAACCTTTTGCACCAATACGCCTGTTTTCACAAACACTTTGCCCATAATCTGTAAGTTGTCCTAGTACTAAGACCAAAAGCCAAAAACCAAATGTTTTTTCCTCGAGAAAATCTAGAAGAGGTAATGATACTAAAACACACTACTCAGAAGGATCTGTTTCACTGTTTTTGCTTGTGGAAATGGCATAATTAGGCCTCTTCATACCAAACATTGTCCTGAGAAAAGAATGAACACCAGAAACAAAAGTTCTTGTTTACATGGCTTCTCTATTTTGTTGGTTTACGTGAGATATTCCTGATGGAAATGGGCCTGGAGACTGCAAGCACATTTATCAGGCCTGCAGGTCTCCTCCAGGCAACTGAAAACAGCCCTGGTCATTTCACAGACACCATACTCTTCAAACTAGCACTCTTGAACCCAATCTGGTGGGCAATATATTACTTAACCTTGAAGTATCAGGTTGGCTTCAAGTCTTTATTGAGTACCTACTGTGTGTACAGTGCAGAGTCAGAAATTATAGCAATAAGAAAAAAAGCCAGAATAAGACCCAAGATCCCCAAATTTGGCTTATGTACTATTTCAAGAAAATACAGTGAATATAATTGAGTGGAAGACAATATTTGCTCCTCAGGCACTTTCTGAGTGCCTACTTTGTGCTAGACAATAGCCAAAGCTGAATTGGCTTCATTTGGATCCATTCAACACTTACTGCTTGTTCGGCATGTAATTATTGAATGCATTTGTATTAGACCACTGTTTCTAAAACCTTACTGTGTATGTACGTAAATCCCCTTATTCCAAAGGTCTGGGGTAAGGCCTGAGATTCTGCCTTTCTAGCAAGCTCCCAAGGAATGCCAGTTCTTCTGGCCCATGAACCACTTTTTCAGTAGCCTATCCAAAGCGTTAGTCCTTTGCTCTATGAAGGTAAATAAGATAACCATGGCCCCTGCCCTAATGGAGATGATATTCTAGCAATGAGTATAGAGGAGACCGAACTTCACCTAGATATTTAAAAACATATTTTAAAAAGCTTTTCTGAGGAAGTGTCTAGGCTTGTTTGCAGACAGGAATCTGCAAACAATAAAGGAGGAAGAATATTTCAGGAAGAGGGAACAGCGTGTTTGAAGGACTAGAGGTGAGAGAAAGCTTAGAGATTCAATAAATGTTTACTGAGTTTTACTCTTCCTAGCCTCTGTACTGGGTAGAAGACCATGCACTGGAGGAGAGCACAGTTGGAGAGACAGACTTGAGATCAGATGATTTCTAAATAATATGGCAAGAGTTCTAACAGTGGTAAGCACAGGATGCCAGATAACCCTAACCCAGCCCAGGAGAGAGGGCATTTGAACTGAGCCTTGATGATTGAATGGGAATAAGGCAAGAGAAAAAGACGTGATAGGGTGGAAGATCTGGTCCTTGCCTCTGAGGACACACAGTTTGTGGAGAAGTTGACAAGTTGTACCACACGATCCTGATTTTAATATCCTACAATAGTTGTCTGGAAATAGTGTCCAGCACATAGTAGGCACTCATTAAATGTGTTGAAAGGATGAAAATATAAATGCCTTGTTAGTGATAGGCTCATGACATCCTAGGCATGGGGTGGGACAAAAGTAGGTTTACAGTTGTTTGTATGGAAAATAATATAATAATTAATAAACAACAATACAAGAATAAACTCTGTTTCACAGACTCACAGCTGTAAACCTGCTTTTGCCTCGCCCTGTGTAGTCAGGCACTAAACCAAGTTGCCAACTCCACATGCCCTAGGAGTTCAGAGGGCGTAAACAAGAAATGGACTTGAAGGATGGGCAGAATCGGTGGGATTCAGGGGCCATCGGTATACATCCGTACTGCTAAGAGCAAAGGGCAGAGAAAACAGGAAACAAGCACCAAGTAGGGTTGTTAATCCAGGGCCCACGCAGCTTCTGGGGCATCCACAAAGTCCCAGAGAGTACATGCAAATATCTTACATATATATGGGCTCTCTTCCTGTGGAAAGGAGCTAGAACTTTCATCAGATGCTCAAAGGAGTCCAATGATCCAACTAGGTTAAGATCCTGTAGGTAACCTATGAATCACTTACTGATTACAAATAATTGTGACACTGGAACCCCAACCCAGAAAACCCTAGGTCTGAATCAGCTGGAATGGTTTCAGCCCTGCCTTTAAGTGGCATTTTAGCATTTCCTTGCTGCTACTTATTGATCCAGACCTGTCTGTGTTGTCAGGGTATCCTTAGCAGCCAATGGAGTTGCCTCCTTCCAAAAGCTATTTATATGCACCATAGTCCTTCCTTCTAATGTATTTCCAGTGGGGACAATGCCCTCTTGTTAGATTGTCAGTTGTTTACATTTCTCTGATCTTGCAGTTTCCGTTGAGCAGCAATTGCTGCGGCCACCTGAGCATCAGGCAGACCATTAATTGGAACAGATTAAACAAATGTACTGGAGAAGGAAGCTGTATGTTTATGGACGATGGTACATTCATGGCCGTGCATAATGGCCCAGGCACTCTTCCACCCACCTGCTTATGCTACCGCAGTGAACACAAAATTTACATATCTGGAAGAAAACTGTTTCATGAATCATTAATAATAAATGCAGGAAATTTATCTGTTGTGGGTAAACATCTCCATGGCTTAACTCTGCTCCATTCTATTTTGGTTAAAAATACCTACAGTGGTCTCCCATGTCATCCTCCTTCTAAAATAAACTGCTGGTAATTGAAATGGCCCTTTTTCAGTCAAGAATTGGGGGTTTGTTAGCTAGCAAAGAGCAAGCCCCCTGTTTTAGGGTGCAGACAATGTTTACAGTTCTCAGAATATAATGACTTTAGAGCAGAAACCTTAGCAACCAGGGTGTACTAATAGAAACATAATATATGGCATGAGGGATGTGACAGTCCCTGTCTTCACAGGGCTAGACGCTCCACATAAGAAATACTTTTTATATTCAGTACTTAATGCCTCATTGTAAGAGGGATAACAACAGGCATGTGAAGCTGGTAAGCACTCTTGAAATGAAGGCCAACGTTGGAGGCTAACATTTATGCAGCCCTTGCTCAGGGCTGTGCACCGTGCTTGGCATTCTGTACTTAACCTTCACAGCCACGCTGTGAGGCACTACTGCCGTTATCTCCGTTTTACAAGTAAGGAAACGCAGGGTCATGCAGACAGTTAGCGGAGGAACTGGAGTGACACTCGCTCTGTCTGACCCCAGCTGGCCAGTTATTTTCAGTTAATCTTGCTAGAGATGACTGGTAATTGTCCCGATGAAAGCATCGCCCCTCTGTGTCCCGCGTGTGGACCAGCCCCGTTTCACTGGTCAGCACACACGTGCTGTGAGGGCACTGACCTGTTCATTATGTACGCGCTTACTTCTCAGGCCAGCTCTGAGTTGGGTGTATGGTAGGTCTTTCTTAAATCTTTTGCTGAATGAAATGACATTTCAAAATGCTTCAAAAGCCAATTCACCCATCAGATTATCGAGACTGTGGGGAGAAAAAGAGTCTTGGGGAGTAATTGTTACAGTCACTTTACAGGACACTTCAGCAGGAATCATCACACTGAGAAATGCCTGAACCCCTCGGCCACAGAAGTTACATGTCTAGGAATCTGCTCAATCTATTTCACAGAAATATGGACACATATATACAAAGATTTTGTATGTATGTATGTGTATACACACACATACAAAGATATCCATATGCACAAAGGTATATATGTGTGTGTACATGGACACACACTCAGAGATATATACATTTATACATACACAAAGATACATATGCAAAAGTATATATGCATGTGTGTTTATTACAGTTCTGTTTGTACTAGCAAAATAAAACAGAAACGACTTAAATGTCCACCAACAGGGGAATGATTTTTTAAAATTCTGGGGCAACCATGCAGTGCAACATTATGTACCCATTAAAATAGTGTATGTATGTAAGATAGTGTATGTATTAGGGTAACCATATGAAACTGCCAGTTCTTTTCTGTTTAGACCTATAGAAATAGTAATTTCATATGGCTCAACTTAATATATGTACAGACATAAGAAATTTCAAAGCATATTGGAAGCCGGAAAAAGCAAGGTGCACAACAGCACACATAGTGGCATATTTATATTAAAATATAATAAAAATGTGGAAAATAAATAAGAAAGAGACTCACTACGATGAATTACAAAGTGTTTCTGTATTTTACAGGCATTTTTATCTTATCTAGAAATTCCAAACTCCCAGGAACTCATCATGTTTCTCCATTGGGACAGACAAAGAGGATAATGAAGAATTAGCCTTAGTTATTCAGGCAAAGAAACCCATATTATTGCGAGAACAAAGTAAAAAAGCGGAACTTTTTCTTGGATTATCCTGACAATTGCTTGAAAATTTCCTGTTTACTTTTCCTGTTTGAAGCGGGCTTTTCAGATTAATGTGAGGTGATCCGGTTTTCTGTGATTCAGAAATTCACCGGACTCTGCAGGCAAAGAAATACAAAGAAAGGAAGAAAAGGCAAAGGAGACAGTGAGGGGAGCGAAAGGAGACGGGCAGACCTTGAGCAGGCTTTATAAGGTAACATGACACACCCCACACCCTCCGGGAACACAGAAGCAAAGCTGCTGGGAGACGACAGAGGCTCCCCTTCCCAAACCACGAAGCACCAACACTCTGCACTGCCAACTCCTCCTCACGCCAAGGGTGGCTCGGACCTCCTACCAGAACCTCGGTACAGCAAAATATTTTTTTTCTGTTTCCTTAGAGATGGGTATAAAAGGAAAAAAATCACAGTTACCAGGTACTGTTGAATGTGAGTTATCCAAATTGTCAATTTCTCTTGATTCTTATTTCTCTAAATCAACCTTACTGAGGTAGACTTGACATACGGTGAAGTGCATCCACTTTAATTGTACATGTCCGTGTAATACACTCATAGACCACCACCAGCACCAATTTTGGATGTGGTTCCGTCATCCAAAAACACGTCTCTGTGCCAGTTAATCCCCACTCCATGCCTAGCCCCAGATACCCACAGATCTGCTTCCTATCACTATAGCTTATGTTCATTTTTTCCAACACTTCACATAGTGTGTAGCTTCCATGTGTTCTTTCAGTCAGCATGTTTTTGAGGTTCACGCATGTTGCAGTTTGCATTTCTACAGTTTGTTCCTTTGTATTGCTGAGTGCTATTCCAGTATGGCTACTCCATAACCACAGTGTATCTATTCACTCACTGAAAATCATTTTGGTTGCTTCTAACTTCCGGCTATTAGGAATAAAGGTGCTGTGAACATTAGTTTGACTTACTTTTGGAGGGAAATTCAAATCTGCACCTTTGGTTGGGGCATGGAAATGGGAAAGAACACTGACATGTTTTAGACACCTGCTAAGTGCTCATCAATATACACAGATTGTCTCTTAAATCTTCACAAGAACCCTTGTGAGATATGTATTATTCTTATTTTACCAATGATGAAATAGAGGCACCAAGAAGTCAAAGAACTGGCCCAAGGTCACAAAGCTAATAAGTAGCAAAGCCAGGAATGTGAACACAGGCCTGTCTAACTCCAGTCTGACACTCTGCAGCCCTGCTTCCAACTGCTGCATTTCTGGATTCAGAAGCCTTCGTGAAGAGACAGATCCAAAGGCAGAAGGGTTTTTATCAGAGGCACTCTGTTGCAGTAGAGGGGAGGCTGAAGAGGGAAGATGGCAGTCACTGGGTAAAGAGAGAAAGAGAAAGGGACAGAAAGAGAATAAAAGAGGCGGGGAGTCAGGGACATTCACCCATCTCCAAAGAGTAAGGATTCTAAAAAGCCAACGTGGAACTGGACTCCCTGGACATGGCCTAAGGACTGGAATATTTCTGCTCAGAATTGAAAGCAAAACCTCATCCAGTCTTGGCCACTCTCTCCCTGTTCATCAGGGCCCAAGCTCATGGCCATGGAGCTCACAGAATGCTAGAAGGAAGAGTGGGTGCACTTTTTCAGGTGGGCAACATTGCTATTTTGCATGGAATGAATGCCATTCACATTTGTGTCTGAAGTCAAGAAAGAAGTCTTACTTGGTATTAGGGAAACTAAAACTAAGATGACTCATGGAACAGTTAGAAAACTACAGAAAGTTTAATGATTTGGCTCAAAATTAATTGAATGCCTGCAAAGAAAGAAAGGAAGCAAAGTAAAAGAAGAAAAAAAATGAAGAATATCTTAATATGTGTTAAGCACTGAGCTAAGAGTTTTGCCTGTATCAATTGAGTTGATCTCCATAACCCTATGAAGCATGTACTGCTTTTATTCCCATTTCACATAAGAGAAAACCACGCCTCAGAAAGGTTGAGTATCCTGCCTTTACACAGTAAATGGTAGAGTCAGAACTCTAACTCTATCCTGTCCTCAGGGACTGTATACCACAGAGTATGTTGGGGCAAGAAAAATGTGTAAAACCTAGTCCCAGACTTTACGGAGCTCATGTGTATACACTGACCAATACTTTTACTGTGGGCAAGTGACCTAATATTTCTGATTACAATAAGAATTAATAACCACTCTATTGCCTTCATTACAAGGTTCATTTATTTATTTCACAAATTTTTATTGAACATCAGTCTTGTGCCAGGCACAGTGCTGAATATTTCCCTCATAGAGCTTATATTCTAGAAGGAAAAGAAAGCAATAATCATATAAAAATAGATACATAAGGAAGGAGAGAGAAAAGAGACCAGAAAAGGGAAAGAAGGAAGGAAGGAAGGAAGGAAGGAAGGAAGGAAGGAAGGAAGGAAGGAAGGAAGGAAGGATGGATATTAGAGTCCTCAAGAAAACAGAACCAATAGGATATATACTATTAGTATTTAATTATAAGGACGATAAGATTTATTATAAGGAAATGGTTCCTTCTATTATGGAGGCTAAGTCCCATGCGTGCCATCTGCAAGCTGAAGACCCAGGAAAGCCAGGGTGTAGTTCTAAGAACTGGGGGGCCAATGGTATAACTCTTAGTTGAGGGCAGGAGAAGACTGTCTGATATCCCAGCTCAAGTGATCAGGCAGAGTGAACCCTCCCTTCCTCCGTCTTTTCTTCCTCTTCAGGCCCCCTCCAGATTGGATGAAGCCCACGCTCATTGGAGAGGGTGATGTGCTTTACTGAGTCCACTGATTCAAACATTAATCTCCTCTGGAAATACCTTCACAGACACATCCAAAATAATGTTTAATCTGGACATCCGATGTCCCAGTCAAGTCAGCCCATAAAATTAACCATCAAGTGAAGGAAGGAAGGAAGGAAGGAAGGAAGGAAGGAAGGAAGGAAGGAAGGAAGGAAGGAAGGAAGGAAGAAGGGAGGGAGGGAGGGAGGAAGGAAGGGAGGAAGGAAAGAAGGAAGAAAATTTTTTTGGACAGTAATAAGTGCTATGAGAAAAAGGAAATTAAGTAATGGGAGCAAGGATGATTTTAGAGTGAGACAGGTGGTTGCTATGTTGCAAAAGATGGTCAGGGATATTCTCTAAAAATTAATGACACTGAACTGAAGAATGAGAAGTTGCCGCTAGGTACAGGTCTAGGAACAGTGAGTTCCAGGTGGAGGGAAAAGCAAATGCAAAAAGGCTGTGAGGCAGACAAGGTCATGGCACGTTTGAGGAACAGAAGGAAGCCAATGTGGCCAAAACATGCTGAGCAAGGGGGAGAGTGGTTGGGGAAAGGTAAGCAGGGGCCCTATCATGGAGGGATTGGAATTTGGATTTCACTGTAATAACAGTGAGAGCCATGGGAAGACTGAGTAAGGAAATGACATGATCTTATTTTCATCTTTTACAGACCACCCTGGCTGCTCAGTGGAGAATAGAATTGGGGCGATCTGGAGGGAAAGCAGTGAGAGCAGTGAGAAGAGCATAGTAGACGGCGGCGCAGATGACGGTGGCTTGGACGATGGCGGTGGCTGTGGAATGGAAACTAGTTATTGGATTCGGGACTTATTTTGGCAGTGGAGCCTATGGGGCTCGCTGAGGAGTTGCAGGATTTTGGCTTGGACAACTGTCTGAGTGGTGGGACCCTTAGCTGAAAACAGTAGGAGCATGTTTGTGGCTAGCTTTAAAACAAAAAAGCACTTTCAAACTACAAAGTGCTTTCCAAAAGCAAACTGGTACTGGAGAAAGAAACCAACATAAATAGCACAGCTGCAAGAAACTGAATTCTGCCAGCACCCTAAGTGAGTGCTGATTCTTCCCTCATTGAACCCCCAGATGAGAATGCAGCCCCGGATGGCATCAGGATCACAGTCTTGTGAAATCCTGAGCAAAAGAACCAGCTACCGTGTGTGCGCACTCCCTACCGACAGAAACGGTAAGGTAAAAGTGGGTCTGTTTCAAGCTCCTAAGTGTGTGATAATTTGTGGCATAGCAGGAGAAAACTAATACAGGTAAAGAGTAAATTATTGAGTAGCAAAACTCCTTAAAATATTTTTGCTACAAACCTAAAAGACAGGGGCCAACGAGGTCCCAGCTGGGGACCTCGGCCATGCTGGGTTCCCTGTTCCTGGGCCTTGAGTAGCTTCTCCTTTAGGAAAAGGAGATTTGATGATAATGTGACCATTTATCTTGGTCTTTCTCTCTTCCTTGCCCACTACAATAGTCCCAAATGCCAAGTTACCTGTTCTTTACTCAATCACCTTGTTTTGTTTGGTTGGTTGGTTTCACTGAACTCGCCGAAATTTATTCAACTCTGGAAAAGCAGTATGTTTAGATCTGGCATCTCTTCTGATAAAGGATTGAGAAGGAGTTCTCCCATAAGTGAGTCAACTCTTACCTACTCCTTAAAATCCTCCCAGACAAGAGGATCCCAGGGTTGCGAGAAATTGTGACGGTCCTGCAATTAATTCTGAGTCCTCTGCAGACTGTCTACCATGGCCTCCTGCTTGAACACCTCCAAGGAGGAAGTGTAGACACAGGCAGACCTGATGCTAAATTCTGTTTCCTGCTACCTGGGGATCATGCACAAATTTCTTAACCTCCCTGAGTCTGAGTTTCTTCATCTGTAAATTGAGGATACTAATGCCATTACAGAGTTGTTGTGATGGATCTAATAGTATATATGAAGGACTCATCCTTGCTTCTCCCTCTGTCTCCCTCTAGTGATGAAAAATTCCAGCCCAGTTCATTTTCTCCCTTCTCTGATTTCCTGTACCCCTTTAACAATCGTTTTTGATACCTAATCATATGCTGCATTTTATTGTTCCTCAATTACTTTGTATGCCTAAGTTATAATGTTCGAAGGAGGCTGAGGACAGACAGCCATATTTTTTATACTTCTTGGGGTCCCCCAAAGGATTTAGATCAATCCAGGGCACACAGCAAGCATACAGTAAACCAGTAAAACCTGCCAAATTAAATGAACAATCCATCATCATCAGAGTAACTTAAAACTGGCTATACTCAATGAACTGTCATTTAATTGGAGTTTCTCGTAAAAGGGCTCCCCTTCTACAATATCCATTTTCAAGTTTAAAAAAAGTACTGACTGCAAAGGCCTTTGCTTTTAAAAAGAAATCTTTTTTATGCGCCTCACGTTTGCATTTGAAACACAAATTCCTAAGCAAGCAAAAAAAAAAAGAACAACAACAACAAGGAGGAGAGGAAAGAAAGAAAGAAACTAAAAGTGACACATCCTCAATTGCACAATTCAGGCATTGTTCCCTGTCTCTGAGACCCAGACACACGGAGCTCCAGAGTCACCCCTTTCCTTTCTCAAATGCGTATCCGTTTTTGCATCCAAGAATTAAGATTTTTAAAGGTTGACTTTTAAAAGAAATGAACCCCAAATCTACATATGAACTGTAAGGTTTTCACCTCAAGTGAATACAGGTTAGAATATGTTTGACCATAAAAGCAGAGAGGCTAGAATAAAGTGCCATGAAGAATCTATCGGAAGAAATGGGATCAGATAGATGTGGCGCACTTCTCTTAAGTGCATACCACTTAAGTGCATAATCAGCTTGTGCTCCCAAGAATTATGCAGTTTCTGTCTGGCCCCCATTAGATTGAATGTGTTGCTACTCC
Source organism: Macrotus californicus (assembly GCA_007922815.1). NCBI lineage: Eukaryota > Metazoa > Chordata > Mammalia > Chiroptera > Phyllostomidae > Macrotus > Macrotus californicus. The sequence goes on from VMDR010010979.1 coordinate 15,593, forward strand.
AGTTAATTGCATATCGGCAAATTGCATAATTCAGATCTATGCACCCTGAACCGAGTTCCAAATGCCATCCGGTACAATGTAATCAAACTAGGGAAGCGAAGAGCTGGAATACTTATGAGATCCTGCCCATTTGTTACATTTGGTTTGGATAGTCTGTGCTGTAAAGCAGGGAGCCCATTGGTCATAGGCCTGTGTGCTTTGGATTCCTTTCTACCCCTCCCCCTCAACAATACAACCTCATGTCCCCATCTAAAAATTAATTTTAAATAGGTCCAAAAGAAAGCAGGATGTCAGCATAGGAAAATGCAATTAAAAAGTAAAAAATCTGATTCATAACTATGGTGCTCTCCTTCCCAGGACTGACATTATCTATGTGGCAGAACAGAAAAAGCAGGGACTAGCCTTGGTTCTGCCGTTCACTAGCTGGGCAAGTCTCTTCACCTTTCTTGGCCTTAGTGTTCTCCTCTGTACAATGGAAAGAGTAGTTCTAGCCTTATCTACCTCACTGAGCCGTTATGAGGGTGAAATGCAACACCGCTTGGTTACCTATGAAGTGATGCTGAAATCTTTTACTAGATGCAGCAGAGTGAGGCTAATGGGTTCTGCATCAAAGCATACAGAGGCTGTCGAGCTGATAGCAACAGTTCAGTAAGGATCTGGGGCAGCGGAAAGTGGTGAAATAGAAATGAAATGAAGGAAATGCTACTGACTTCATGGCAAACCCGCCAAGGATCAGGTATTGTCCTTGGTTTCAGTTCAGTTCTTTCTTTGAAAAATTCAGTGCTCTTTCCCATACACAGGCACACAAGTCATGCCATGCGATCCTCATGCTGCTCATTGAGCAGAAATGGCAGCATCTCCACATCATTCAGTAATAAGTTCGGGAGTTAGCTGTAAAGAAAAAACTACCCACTACACAATGCTCCATGCTATTCAGACATCACAAGGAGTGGTTTGACATGCAGGTGCCTGCATGTTGGAATATAGAGGAAATGGTCATATGCCAACTTGCACTGCTGGAGCGCAGCCTAAAGACTTCAAATGTCCCATTTTGCTCCTTGCAGACGTTATTCCACAAATGTTTTATCCTCAACTTGTATCTATTAAGACAATGAGCAACATATCTTAGATATCTTATTCTTCCTGGGTCATATGGCAATTGCCAAATTAGTTGGCTGTTCATTTACTGGAGTTGTTAAGAAGAGTGGATTCTAGCTCAGTCTCTTACTTGTTATATAATCCCAGGAAATGCACTGAATTTCATTAAGTCTAGCTTTTCTTTCCATAAAATTGGGTCAATAACAAACAGTACCCACATTTTAGGGCTTTTGTGAGGTTAAATGAGATCACGTGTGCCAGGCAAGAGGCATGATGCTCAGCTGTGCTATACTTTAATAGCACAGAGTTCATGTGTGACCCAAGAGAAGCCAATGTGAATTATGTATCAACATTTTTACAGAATTCTGAAATAACATTACCTCAACAAAAATGTGGGGACATTAGGCAATTTAATCTGCATGCTGTTTTTTTCATTCATGTAGCCAATAAAGTACATTTGCTTTGACATAAGGACACCATGGCATAAAGTTAAAGGTGGGCACAAATCATTCTAGAAAATTATCGGGGAAAGAAATGATTTGGTACTTCCACTCTGACCAATAATATCATGTGCAGCCATGTTTCCAGGTTTGAGGGGACAATGATAATGTGCCTGTGAGGAACTTGCACCAAGAAAAAACTTAAATGTTGGTTGAATTGAATTAAGGGCAGAAATCCAACTGATCAGTTGTTCCAATTGGAAGAGTCTACTATTTTTCAAGTGATGGACCAAAAACTGAACAAACATTTTAGTCTACTATTCAAATCCTTCCAAAATCTGCCTCTTTCATTCTTCACTATACTCCTAGCACCTAGTACAGTGCCTGGTAGATAATATGTGCTCAATAAATAATGGTTGAATAAGTTAAGTAATTCATTAGTTAATGATTCCAACCTGGGTTACTAGTCTTATCTTCTACTGTTCTCCAGCATGAGCCCTTCACTCTACCCAGGCTGATCTCTCTATGGTTTCCTGAACACTATTTTATTTATTTCTGCCTCCAAGTCTTTGCTCACAAGCCTTCCCCCCATACCATGTTCACTCCTTTATCTCTTAAGCAAATGTGTTGCACTTTTTGAGGTGTGATGTTTTGAACTGTGTCAGGTTGGTTAAGCTGGAACTACATTTTCCAGGATCTCACATCCATGTTAGAGTTGGCCAAAAGAGTTCTGGAAGTTTGAAGTCCTGATCTGGCTTAGTGAGAGACAAAAAACGGAGGCACTAGGAGACTCAAACTTGTCTTCATTCTCCCCTGCTCTGCTTCCCACTGTTGGTCCTGATGACCAGTACCCCAACCCACCACCAGATGCAGAGTCAACCATCTTCAGTGGGCTTCTCCATCAGCTCCCATTGGTGGTCTCACCTCAGCAGCTAAGACCCACCTGGCTTTCCAGATTTCCCTTACAAATTTTTACTTATCAACTGGTGCCAGTATTTCAGGAGGGTTAGTTAGTGATTTCAGTTCTGATCCTCCAGCTCTGCTTTCTGGATCTTACTTCCCCAGGTCCTCTCACAGCTATGTAACGCCTAATTGCTATAATAAATCCCTAATTCCCTATCACTCATAGTGGTTCTGCCTCTCTGATGAAACCTTAATTGATACACAAGCCTCATTGCATGAAACAGCTGTTCCATGATGACTTCTTGACCACTGCAGAGCAACTTCTCCACATCTCTGGTACCATGTGTTTGCAGTGCCCTCCTGACCATAGTCACATATTAGCTTGTACTACTGCACTTATATTCACATATGCCTTCATGGTGCTCAGAACGTGGTTGGAATTCAGTAGGAATTTAATGAGTACATGAAAGTTTACATGGCATATGTGTCGCCATTATCATGCTTATAGCAGACATTATTTATTGATGTCACATGCTTTCCCATCATGCTGGAGCTCAGCTTCACAATTCTTCTCAGCAAAGTGCTGCAGACAGACAATCGGAGCTGGAATGGAAGAAGAAACATTCTGCTGAAAATCTCTGAGTGTAATGACATACCTCTTAGGCAACTTAAATAAGCATGAAAGATGACAGTGCGTGCACACACTGGAGCTCAGTGGGTGTCAATTCCTTTCCCCACATCCTGCCCTACTGCACCTTTCACAAAATAGGCACCAGACAAACATTTGTTGACTTAGACAATGTTGGTGCAACCTTCACAAAATGACCTGTGTGACCGCTGTACTCCAAAGGGACTCAGAGCTCTCAAAAGGGCAGCGAGGATGAACTTCCTGAATTTTTAGGCCACTCCAGCCATTTATGTTCCTTTCAGAGTTAAGGAAGACAAGCCCAGATCCTAACCAACAAAAAAAGGTGACATGTTGTGAGTACCTGGAAAGAAGGAAAACCTTTCTAGCTTCTGTCCTTCTGGTGTTACTAGCACGCTTCTCAGTAGTTATGCAGGAGGAAGACCACGGAAAAGAAAAAAGGCTAAAGGGAAGTTTGGGCTCAAAGGAGTCAGGTAAAGTAATTACCAGATAGGAAGTATGGGGTCTGGAGAGGAGGAATATTTTTCTTCGTTTCTGAGACGGGAATACAAATAAGACATGATTGACTTGACACTAGGAAATATTATTTTTGGTTTATTCTCTTTTCTTGCCTTTTGCCTTGCCAACCACATCTCCAAGAATTCTGGCAGGTATTTCCTATTCCTGTGTTCATTCCTCCATTTTCTATTCCTGTGAATAGGATATGATGAAGCCCCCAGTGATCCTAGCAATCAATCATCAAAAGCATGGATGTGACCAAAAAAAAGAACAAAAACAAACAAACAAAAAATCAGAGTGTTTCTAATGGGTAAAAAATTAAATGAAATAAGCGTACTCTGCTGAGTAGATAATGCCCAAAGTAAACCTTTTCCCCTAATTTCTGCAACCTTAGAGCTAAACAGAAAATATAAGACAATATTGTCCTTTCACATTCTCTTTCTCACGTGAAAATTGTGCGTCTGGTTTCTAGTGGTTTCTTATTAGGAAAGCAATTTCAAGAATACCTCAACTAAACTGATGCGTATTCACATGCCCAAGTGTAAGGTACATATAGCCTAACAAGTGCTACACCTGCTTCCACCACCCCTTCTCCATCTGTCGGAATGGCTCTAAGCTTTGGATAACTTAAATGGGAGATATTCTCACTTCCCTCCACATTTCAGGAAGTTCTATTGTAAGGCCAACTATCAGCAAAGTTTCTTCACTAGACTAATAGCAATATGAGGGGTAGATATTTTTAATTTGTGTTTACAACCCCAGGGGTGAAAACAAGGCCTGGCATGGAGTAGGTGATGAGTAAACGTTTGTCCAGCGAATGACTGAGGTTTACTCTATTAGTGTGGTAGGCAAAATAAATGCACCTCCCCCAACCCAAGATGGCTACATCATAATCCTCAGGACTTTTGAATATGTTTTTTACATGGCAGAGGAACTAGGCAGCTGTGATTAAGTTAAGATTCTTGGGACAGGGAGACTAATCTGGATTAGCTGGGTGGGCCCAAGAAAAGTCAGAGTCAGAGAAGGAGATGGACAACAAGGTCGAAGTGATGCAGGACCATGAGCCAAGGAGTATGAGCAAACTCTGGCAGCTGGAAGAGGCAAGGAGATAGGTTCTCCCCTAGAGCCTCCAGAAAAACACAATCCTGCAGACCCTTTTGTTTTAACCCACTGAAACCCATGTGGACTTCTGACCTCAGAACTGTGAGATAATAAATGTGTGTTATTTCAAGCCAGAAGTTTGTGGTCATTTGTCACAGTAGCCATAGAAAACCAATACACTAACTTTAATAAGCCACCTAACAAGTCTTTTAATTGAGAAATAATTGACATGACAATGTATTATTTAATTGATACTAATCATAATGACAGCCAGCATTTACTGAGCCCTTAGGGAGAAGCACAGTACAAAATGCTTTACGGAAAAATCTTATTAATTCTCAGAACTGTATCATAACATAGATATTGTTACCCTAAATTTACAGCTAAGGAAACTGAGGCCAAGAAAAGTTAGGTTACTCGATCAACAGCACATGGTTAGCAAGAGGCAGAAAAAGGATTTGAACTCAGGCAATCTGAGTCTGTATCATACTACACTCCATGGTAGTGCTCAGAAGTATGGAAAATGTTAGAAAATTGTAAGACATAGCCCTGGCCTTCAAGGAAGTTACAAATAACGCGAGAAAAATCACTCCGACATAAATGCTGTATTAGAGAGAAGACAGGGTCCGGCAGAAATAACGCCATTGAGTGTGGTTGGTAGGTTATGTGAATGTCTCGCATGAGATGGACAGCAATTTGAACATTTGACATTGACACCTACAATGTCACGTGGTGTGCTTGAGTGTGATATTGTTATTGTACAGAATTACATGCTTATGATTTTGTAATAAAAAATTTGATATAGATTACCAGCTCATTAAAAAGGGGCATTATTTGTGCCAGATCCTCACACATGTGAAATGATCCATGACCGACATTTAACAAAGAAAAGAGGTCCAGAAAGCTGCAGTATTTAGGATCGGATAAAGCAGGACCTTGAAGGTACTTCACTATGAACAGGTAGCGCACAGTGGAGCTTCCCTCCAGGCCGGGGAGGTGTAATGAGAGAAGGAACCGTGGTACAAGGGAGAGCAGAAATAGGGAAAGAAAATTAAAAGCCTGCAAAGGGGGAGGGGGGGGTATATCTGAGGAAGAAGAATGAGAAGATAAAATACTTAATTATTTTTATGGGAATAGTAACATTTATTGAGCACCTATTCCACCATAAAGGGAACATTCACATTTGTTATTTCATTTAAGCCTCACAAACCCCTGCTAAATGAGTATTATTAACCTCATTTTTACAAAAGAGGAAATTAAACATCCAGAGAGATTAAGTAATTGCTGAAAGGCACATACCCAGTTAAGTGTGATTTCAAAAGTCATGCTCTGCCCTTTGTTTCTTTTTGTCCCCACAATAATCTCAACCTTGCTCTGAGAAGGAGCGAATTTGTGTTAAAGTATGAATGACAGGCAGAGCTGCTGTGGAAGGTGGTAGGCTGGACGCCATCATACCGAGGCTAGCTTTATCCAGCCAGCTGTGCCACAGCATTTATGGACAAGCCCTGCGCTGAGCCTGGCAATAGAGAGATCACAGCAGAACGTCACACTGGTGCCCCTGCCTGCCCGTCTGGTGCCAACGGCTTAGTGAGGGAGCTGGATGAGTAAAAAGTCTTTGCCACGCCGACTTCACATTAGTGGGGACCTTTAGGGGTGGAAGGTGGAGAAAGGGTTGGGACAGGTGGAGCTTTAGTTACATCATACGTTTTATTTCCCAAGAGAGAAAAGACAAATCTGAAACAAATATGGAAACTCAGACCATAACCTTAACCTTAGTGCTCAGTGCACAGGTGCCTGCCTGTTACATTACTTTTCTTCATTTTAGTTTGTAATGTATCACAATAAGGCCAAAATCAATGACCTTAAGTAGCAGTGTTACTGTTTTGAAAAGAAATCATCACAATAATAATCATCAGGGCCTCCCTAGGGGAAGCCCAGGGGAAGCAGAAGGACAGAAGGGCAGCATCAAACCCAATTTAAAGAGAAACTGGAAAAGGCAAGGAAATGGATTCTCACCTAGCATCTCCAGTAGGATACATTCCTGTGGACACTTTCATTTTAGCCTCGTGAGACCCGATCAGACTTCTGACTAACAGCCAGGTCTTCAAACACCTAGAAAGGTACTTAGAAGTGGGTTACCAGAGTGTTTCTGAACAGGAGCAGCAGTAAGCAAAAGACTCGGAATAAGAAGGATCAGGCCCTCTCTCTCTCTGAGAGACAGTAGCCACGCAGGATGGCCCTCTTTCTCACTCTCTGGCCCACTCTGGCCCTCTCTCACACACTCTCTCTCTCTCTCTCCCTCTCTCTCTTCCTCACTCTCACTCTTTCTCTCTAAGAGAGTGGCCACGGAAGCCCTAGCACTCTCTCACTTAGAGGGTGGCTCAACATTCCTTTTTCTCCACCGGATTCCTTTAGTCCACGTGAAAAAAAAGAAGGATCAGGGCACATTCCTATAATCTCAAAGGGTCATCTCTCAGTCCAGAGGTGAAGGGAGAAGGGAGGTACTTGGTGGGGGCTGGGACTCAATCAGGATAAGCCTTTTGGTCCAGGAAAAGGGATTTGGATTTATCTTAAATGAAACAAGAAGCTTCTGGGGAGTCTTAAGAGGATAGGGATGATCAGATTTGCTTTACAGAAAGATCATTCTGGTGGAAGACGGAAAGCTGAATTGAGAGGAAAGTGGGACTTGGACAGGTAGACACCAGGAGTTTATCACAGGATAGAAGAAATTGCAGTGAGGGTGAAGTAATGATTTCAGAGTATTTATCAGGTAGAATTTTAAAGCTTGGTGATCCATTGAATATAAGAAGAAGATAGTATCAAAGATAACTTCTGATTTTTTTTCCTGGTGGATGTATTGTTATTTCCCGCCATAAGGAACATAGGGGAAATACATTTTAAAATAAGGATGAGTTTTCTACAAGTGGTGCTGGAACAGCCATGTTCAACAGAATGAATCCTGACACAGACCGTAACCCCTTCACAAAATTTAACTCAAACTGGATCACAGAGCTAAATGTAAAACGAAAAGCAATAAAACTTCTAAGCCTTGGACAGGTAGCTAGTTGGTTGGAGCATCATCCAAACTGTCTTCCAGCTCAAGAGTTTTGCTAGTCCAAGCTAAGTCAAAGCAGTGTTGTGTTTGGATGGGCACACAGAAGTCTTATAAACAAAACTTCCTGATGCCAGGGAATCCCCATTAAACTGACCACAACAAATGGACCTCCAGCCTCTGCTTAAGTCTTGTTAGTGGTAGAAAGAGAACTTATTCTATTTTATGGGCCACTAATGGTAAGAGAGATATTTATACTGAACTGGAACTATCCTCTAGCTTCCACCCATTGATCTGGTTTTCTTCTTTAAGACGCAATGATAGCTTCATTCCAACTTCTTTGAAAATGGAAGCCAGCTAGCCCTGGCCAGGTAGCTCAGTTAGAGCATCATCCAAAGGTTACAGGTGTGATTCCTGGTCAGGGCAAATGCAAGAATCAACCAATAAATGCATAAATAAGTGGAACAACAGATTGATCTCTCTCTCATATAAAAATAAAAATAAAAGTGGAAGCCAGCTAATGTAAAAAAGATTGACAATGCCAACTATTGGTGAGAATGAAGAGCAACAGAAACTTTCATGTTTTGCTGATAAAAGTCAATTAAACAGTTTAGAAAATTGTTAGCTAGTCTGCTAGAGTTAAAGACATGCCTACACGGTAACCCAAAGACACCACTCTTGCGTATACAGAAAAGAAAAATAAGGGCACATTGTTTTTAGTAGATGTCTCACAAAAGACATGTGTAAGAGTGTTTATGGCAGCTCTATTCAGGATAGCCCCAGACTGGAAACAAACTAAATGTCTGACAACAGAGGGCTGGATAAATACTTTGGGCACATCCATGTGACGTGAAAATAATGAAGAGTCAAAGTGTGACTGAACAGCAAGTGGGGGCCTGCAGCCCACTGCCCCCCTCCAGGCAAAATGCCAGAGGCAAAGGTTTGGTGATAAAGGAAAGGAGTCTTTGCTCCAAAGCTGCACAATTTTGGAAAAACAGCTTTCCACATGCATTTGTCACTTAAGCCCATCAATTTAAAAGCTAAACTCTAACTCTTTATAGCTTTAATCACCTAAACCTCTCAATTAAGGCTTAACTCTTTAATATGTGGGTTCTCCTATCATTTCTCCTGTTAGATTTTAATTGTTTTATATCTATAGGATTAGTTTACAAACTAAAACAATATAAGATACAAAAGCTACACAATTCTGGAAATATGGCAGGCTTCTGCCTCAGAGCATGTCTCCTCTACAGGACCCAAAGAATAACTCTGCCACCCTCTGCCAGGCCAGCCCAATCCTTGGCTGTGCCCAGAGTTCCTTCCCATCCAAAATCCATCCAAATTACTATCCTTTGGGAAACGCAGGCAGCTGCAGCACGATCATCCAGGCGTCCTCGAGGAACAGGGCCCAAAAGCCTGTCTCTGCCCTCCTTTTATTTTAAATCTTCTGACCCATAATTTTATGCACTCAGGAGGCATTCAGCTTTTGAGCCAATCCCATCGGAGGCTCTTTATCATTGCCTAGGGCAACCTGCTCCTATGACCCCTTCCTGCTCCTCCCCAGAAGCCAGTCTAAAAGACAGCATACCATGATGCCATCCTGTGAAGTTCAAAAACAGACAAAAATAATCTATGGTGATAGAGTCATAGAGGAGTAGGTATCCATAAGGGTGGGTACTGACTGGGAGGAAGTACAATGGAACTTTCTGCCGTGCCAGAATTGTTCTGTACCTTGAATTGGGTGGTGTCAACCAGGTGTATACATGTGTAAATATTCACCAAGTTTTACAATCAAGATTTGGGCATTTTATGTACACTTCAATGTCATATTCTTTTTAAAAATTAAGCCATTAGGCCCTTGTAATTTTGATATGAAAAAACTCCAATAGGGCAGTTATAAAATAGTGGGTTAGATCTACAGGCATTTGTCCAGACACACAAGACTTAATGGGGGCGTAGCACATTGTTATGATTGAAGGGGGTCAGGAATCACAGACCTGGTTTCAAGCTCTGACTTCACCACTTATCATTAGTTGTGTGCACATAGTCAAGTCATTTGGTCTTTCTAACCCTCAGTCTCACTGAGTATCAAATAAGGATGCAAAAATGACAGTACTGAGCATGAGATGAGAAATGTAAAACTCTTAAAAACAATCATCTCTCATTTATTAAATACATTTTATGTACCACACACTGTGAAACACATTATTTTATCTGATCCTACAACAACCATACGAGGAAGATAATAGTTCCATTTTAAGAATTATGAATCTAAGATTCTAGGAACTTGCCCAAAACAAGTGGAAGATTTGTCCGACCCTGAAGTCCATAATTTAAGTATTACCCTATGTAGCCATTGGCATAATGGGATGGTGGGTGGATAGTAAAAAGTCGAATCAGAAGCTAGCTGGAGTTCTGCAGAGGAACACAATATTTAGCTAAAGTGTCCTGTTAACATCTTAAAGGCTAGCAATCTATATCTATAGCAGGAAAGACCTTTATCACTAAAGGGTAGCTTATTTCCCTGCCTTACAGGGTGCCTGTGAGGATGAATGGAGACAGTTGGGTCAGGAAAGCACATATGGCACATACTAGGTAGCCCGGTAGCCTCCATGCCCACCCCCTTCTTATTGTTTCTAATAATCTGCTAGTGTTTTTGCAAGAACCACTTCTAGCAATCACTCATTCCAAGGGAAGAATTTAATGCTTATAAAATTCTTATGCTGTACCAGGTACCGTTCTAAGCATTGGGATCATCAAGGTCTTGAATAAATCAACATAAGCTCATTTCCTCACCTACCTCCTGTGGACAATAACTAAGGTTGGAATCATGTTTGGATATCAACTCCTAAATTGTCTAAAGCAGAAGGTTACTTAATCTCAGACTAATTCATAGTCCTATTGACTCATTCCAGTGGGATTATCTTTTTTGTAGTCCTCATTTGAGAATGTGTTTATTGATTTTTAGGGGGAGAGAGAGGGAAACATCGGTCAGTTGCCCCCCATACGCAGCATGACCGAGGATCGAACCCACAACCTCGGTTATGTGCCCTGACTGAGGATCGAACCCACAACCTTTTCATGTAAGGGACAATGGTCCAACCAACTGAGCCACCCAGGGCTAGTGAGACTATCTTTTGAGTACTATTATGTTTCAGTCACCAAAAGGATGGTCAGGGATAACAGAGGGGTGGGCAAACGCAGGTTCACAGTTGTGAGTGACGATCTTTTGAGTTAATAAAGCTACTGTAATAATCATCACCTGCATGTCTTTCCATACGAACAACTGTAAACCTACTTTTGCCCACCCCTGTATAAACTTAGCTCACATGAAGAAAAGTTCCAAAGGCTGAAAACTTTCTCAAGTATTCTAGTAAGACAATGTTTTTCTTTGGCATAAGTAATCCAAATAGCTCTAACCCTAATAATTTTTCAAGTTTTAATCTCCACGTGCTTGGCATATTCTGATAACACTGACAGGCTAAAAGCAACATTCTGTTGTGTGCACAGTGATTGCTGCAATTAACCTTCATTTAGGCTGAAAGCAGACTCATCAGCTGCCTCACAGCAACATTTCTAAATTTATTAGATAAACACCTCCAGAGGACTTCAGATTTAAAAGCAGCAAAAACAAAATCTGCAACATTGCAGCCTCTGCTTACATAAGGAGAGTCTTAAAGCAGTGAAGGTGCTGGTAAGACTTCCTTGAGAAAAGAAACATTTTCGGCCTTTATTACAGAGTAGCTGCAGTCAATGAAAAGACACTGAAGATTAAAAAATGTAGGTAGGCAGCATTGGCTGGTGTGGCTCAGTGGATTGAGTGCCGCCCTGCACACCAAAGGGTTGCTGGTTCGATTCCCAGTCAGGCAGGGCACATGCCTGGGTAGTAGGCCAGGTCCCCAGTACAGGGCATGTGAGAGGCAACTACACATTGCTGTTTCTCTCCCTCTCTTTCTCCCTCCCTTCCTCTCTGTCTAAAATAAATAACTAAAATCTTTTTTTAAAAAGTAGGTATACAATGTCCAAAGAACACATCTTACCCCCCCTCTGTAAAAGAACTTCTGAGTCTACCAGCATTGTATTCAAGGTATAACCACACTATACCACAAGTCTGGGTAACCCTTGCAAGTTCCAGAAGGACCTCACCAATGCCTGTAAAATATGTTCAGTAAATGGTCACTATTATCTATGTCATCTTAATTTCTCAGTATTGCCTGATTGATATTACCATCACTATTTATAAAGACGGAGGGCCTTAGGATCATTATGTGCTCAGTCACAAAACGAGTAACGAACAGGGTGCAAACTCAAGCTTGATTCCCAAGTCCGTGCATCTCCCATCAAACTGTGCTGCTTGGATGCAAACCTCTGATGTCATGTTTTAGATCACCCATGTTCTCTTACATGCCAGGGTCAGATCGGAAGTCAGAGTAAGCGTATCTTGAGGAGGGAAGAGTAGGGGAGAACAAGATTTCCTTGGGTTCACTGTTCTAGTATACCCATACTATTATTGTATCAAATACATGTATGCAAATAATGTATGTTTATTATGTAAAATTATAAAATTTACATCAGCCAAAAGAAAAACTAAATAAATAAAAATCACCTGCATTCTTCCCCTAAGCAGCCTGAGGTGACTTCTGAAAATAGTTGGCCTCTCACTTGACCCAGCCAACCCCATAAAATCATGCAGATCAAGAGGTTCAAATCTTCAAGTTCACTTTAAGAACACTCATGAAACTACCCAGGCCATCAAGGGTATGCATGCCTGAAAAGCCACCAAGTATCTGAAGGATATCACTTTATAGAAGCAATGTGTGCCATTCCGTTGTTACAATGATAGAGTTGGTACGCGTGCCCAGGCCAAACAGTGGGGCTGGACACAGGGTCAGTGACCCCCAAATATACTGAATTTTTGCTGCACATGCTTAAAAATGCAGACAGTAATGCTGAATTTCAGGGTCTAGATGTAGATTTTCTGGTTATTGCACACATCTAGGTAAACAAAGCTCCCAAGATGTGGCACAGAACTTAAAAGAGTTCTTGGGTGGATTAACCTATGCATGAGCTGCCCCTGCCACAGTGGGATGATCCCACTGAAAAAGAGCAGGTTGTCCCTAAACCAGAAGAAGAGGCTGCACAGAGGAAAAGGGTATCCCAGACAAAACTGAAGAAACAAAAACCCATGGCCCGGAAGTAAATGCAGCATAAATTAAATGTTAATGAAAGTAAAACAAAATCACTCTAAATCCCACCATCTGCAGATGTCTCGAGCTTCACCTGGCCTCAGCAAGGCTGAGCAGAGTGTGGTGCGACCTAACATTCCTCTCTTCGTCACACAGACAGAATCAGACTTTCGGTCCAAAAAGTGCTGCAAATGTCAGGTGATGTGGTGGCAGCAGAAAGATCTTTGGGTTCTTGACAATAATCACCGCTCTATCATAGTCTCATTTTAACATTCACAAAACATTTTAGCATTCGCATGAGGTAAAATTGAATTTAAAAAAGTAAGTGTTTAACTACTAAACTACCTGTTAAGCAAAAAGACTCAGTATTGACAAATAAGTCTGTCTTTCCTGAAAACACTAAGCAACGTATTAAGAAGCCTCTTATACAATCAGGAGCAGTGCATTTCATAGAATTGTGTGCTTTGTGATCAGCCTACTGCAGTCAAGAGAGCAATGAACAGACCTGCGTTTAAATCCTGGTTTCACCACATATCTCATGACCATGGGTAAGTCATTCACTCATCATGGACTCAATTTACTTGTCTGTCCAGCGGGGACAGTGATACTAACTCTTTGGGAAGACTCTGTAGGAGTGCTGTGAGGATTAAATCATTTAAGATATGTAATGAAGTTAGCGTAACATCATGCATGTGGGGAGCAGTAAATTTTTTTTTTTTTTTTTTTAACTATATTTTATTGATTATGCCATTACAGTTGTCCCATTTCCCCCTATATTTCCCTCCACCCTGCACACCCCTTCCCACCCACATTCCCCCTCTTTAGTTAATGTCCATGGGTCATATATATAAGTTCTTTGGCTTCTACATTTCCTATACTATTCTTAACCTCCCCTTGTCTATCTTCTACCTACCATTTATGCTTCTTATTCCCTGTACCTTTTACCTCTCTCTCCCCACTTACTCCCCTAATGATAATCCTCCGTGTGATCTCCATTTCTGTGATTCTGTTCCTGTTCTA
>VMDR010010980.1:0-29532 GCA_007922815.1 Macrotus californicus
AGAACAGGCAAATCTACACGGACAGAAAGTGGACGGGCAGCTGCTCAGGGCTCGGGGGAGGGGGCTGGAGGTCAATGAAAATGATGGCAAATGGGGACAGGGCTCCTTTGGGGGGGTGATGGAGGTGATCTGGGGTGAAATATCGCGGATGGTTGTAGAGCTGTATCAATATATTTTAAAACGTCAAACTGTCTGAATGTTATCAAAAAGGCTTTTTGATGCCTGCTGATTGACACACCTGTGCTCTCTCTTGTACAGTCCCTGCTCCAAATCACTCAGCGTCCCCTTCACGCACTGAGAGATATGACAAAGTAGTTCTTTCGGGTACCTGAATATTAAATTATTTTCTTTGAGTCACTGCATTCAATTCCCTAGGAGTTCTAAGGCAACAACTAGAAGGCAGCATTAATAACTGAAAACAACGGATTATGCCAGAGAATTTCAAGAATAAAAACACGAACCTCCGTTGCCTGAGATGAGATTCAGTGTACATTGCAAAAGACAACTGTATTGATCAGGCAGCCTGGATAAGAGGTTCTGACATCTTATCTCAACATCTAAAATTAAAACTACATCTTCAATTTGCACTAAAAGCCTGGCGTTTCATCCGGACTAAACTCAGATAAGAATTTAGGAGGAAGAACATTAGTTATAAGAATGCTTATTTGTCTTCTTTTTCTCCTCAAATTTGAAAATAAAGCTCAGTAATTGGCAAGCATCTTGCAAGAATGTAACTGATTGTAAGATATACCACTATGTTTACACTTGAATAACGTTCTGAGCAGAAAAAACAGTTGAAATTTCGCTGAGATGAGAGCAATCGCTTCATCTCAACAGACGTTTCATTATAATTATAATCAATAGACCTGCAAATTGTATTTTCTAAATATATCTGCTTATTTTAACTCTATTGCTATTACTTATTTTCCAAAGTCCAATGTCTTACCTCTTACTTGGAACAGAAATTTCTACGTGGGTCTGTGGAAGGAGGGTTCTGTGTACCCCAATCCTGTGCCTGGAGACCCCGAAAAGCACAGAGCAGTGAGGAAAAAAACAGAAAGTGTAAACACCCCAGTCCTGCCTCCAGAAACAGCCTTAGACCTTTCTACTTCTAGCAAGTGACCTTTCTTTTTATTCCCCACTCAGCTGACTTTAGACTTGCTTTTATGTGGGTTACAACCCCTTCTTTCCCAGTCACAGGGACAGGTGGGGGTCTCTCTGGCTTTGACCTTTGCAGCTGTGCTCCTGTTCTCTCCCCAGGAGACCCAGCTCAGCCCCACCCCCCACCCTACTCCCCATCCCTGCCCCAACCATGCTCCACCCAGAGCTCAAGCTGGCTTAGACCAGCTACCTAGAAGGGGGGCAGGCGTCGAAGGGGCCACCAAAGCAGATCCTACAGAAACAGTGTCAGAGAAAATGTGCGCTGAGCGGAGACAAAGGGTCCTGACTTCACCAACAACAACAACAACACTCATTCTGACAGATACCAAGGCAACAAACCCTTCACAGTAGCCTTTGGGCAAACTGTTTGTGGCCGAAGAAAAGGAAAGGCGTGGGCATCTTTAGGGCATTTGGACTGACATCAAGTCTCAATCACATGGAGTCACAGTATTCTTACACTGTCTTCGTTTGCTTTCCTCTTGTCCAATTCTAAGGCGGCATCGTGATTCTACTATTATTTGAACTCCAGTGATTTCTCAGAAACAGGGAAATTTAGGAATTGCCTACAAGTGCATTATTCTGAGAGGCGGTAAGACCAGTTTCGTGGCTGCAGAGTCGGCCTGGCTGTCGCTACCGGCACCAGGCAGCGCGGTGGGTGGGTGTTAATGGGCACGGTGCTCCCTGCTGCGAGGAACTAGCGCTGATTCTGATGGCAAAGTGCACGTGATCGTGTGCAGAAGGGGTCTCCACACGAGAGACAGACACTGCACAGGGAGCTCTTCTCTCTGGACACAGAGATGCCAGCCTGTCTCCTGAGCATCCCTAGCCCAGTGTGGGCACTCACCAGATGTGTGGAAGGTAAAGCAATCCCCCTACAGAAAGGACACATCTGGTGGCACAGGGAGGAAGCCCCTGGAAGAGGAAAGAGGAGCAAGGTGGATGAGAGCGCCTCTTGGTGTCCTGGCTCCGGCTTCCTTCCTCCGCCCAGCTCCCTGACCTGTCGCCATCCTCGCTGTGCTTGGAAGGAGTGAAGTTGGAAATCAGAGAGCACCCTCTGTAGGGAAGTCCTGTGGCTGAGTCCCATGTCTGCCCATCCAGAGCTGCTGGCCAGAGCGGGGCATCTGGGGATGGAGGGGCCAGGCAGCAAGGGGGTCTCCACCTCCTTTTCAAAAAACCAAAAAGACTGGCTGACAGAGAATAGGACCTTGCCTCCTCTTACCCAGGGTTTTCTGTCTCTCTCTGAAGATGAAGTTAGAGAGGAGGCAGGGTGGAAAGGGAGCACAGGACAAAGTCAGATTCACACCTAGAGAGTGAGACTGTGTTGTAAGGGCCAGAGAAAATCAGCAGTGACTGCCTTGGGACAGGACACGTCACCGCAGGAGGAACACGTCACCGCAGGAGGAACACGTCACTGCGGGGTTCTGGAGCCTGGCCTGCTGACACCACCTATTATTCCCCAGAAAAAAGTGCTGGAAGCAGGGGAATGATCAGAAGGAAACCCTGGGACTTTCCTCGCCCCGCTTTCCTGAGTCTTGCCCTCTCCTTTTCTGGAAACACTGCCACATGGCACCACATCTGAGCCAGGGTGCCATCATTCCATGGAGTCTACCCTTAACACCAGAATGACACTTTACCTAGGCAGTGCTTAGCTGTCACCTGTGTATTCTATTCAACACACACTCACTGCACGTAGGCCAGAGTCCAGGGTACCTGTCCAGACACCCAGGATTCGGTGGGGAACAAGACGGAAGTAGATTCCAGCATCCAGGGAACGTCCACTCCATTACAGCACAATGCACATGGTGTTGGAGCTCTCACACCGAGCACCGCAGTTTTGTAGCCTCTGACTGGACGGTAAATGTAACAGCCGTCTTTCCTGTGGCTTATACTTTTGAAATCTCATCTTGCTTATTAGCACAGTATCTCGCATAAAGCAGGCAGTGCTTTAAAAAAAATCAGTTCAACCTTTCGAAATCAATAGGAAATCTATATTTCTATAGCATATTAGAAAATGTTACCTTCGACAGACCTTCGGGAGACAAGTTCACCTTTGCACTTGGCATAGACTCGCACGGTTCACCACATGCTCTAGACACACACACAAAATGTAAACATAGAATCTGGGTCAGAGAAAAGGAAGAAGTCCATTTCTATGTCCAGTGTATTAAAAGTGACATAACAAAAATTTCAAAGACAAATTTTAAAGACAACGTGATGAAGCATCTATTTCCCCAAGGAGTGCTGACGACAAGAAGGTAAGGAAGCAGGAGAGAGGAAGCGGCTCTAAATTCAGCGAAGAGCATCGCTCGCGTCGCCTTCCTGAAGTGCTTTCTAAATCCCTGCTCCTTGTGAGACAGCGTGCCAGCCCGTAACAACGAACACAGACCCACTTCTTTCTCATCCGACGTTCATCTCCACAACACTCCAGGGCACTGAGAGAAGCCACACATCACTGCTAAGTCTGATATGTTTAAGTCACCAACAAATCACTGAGTAGTGAGCACACTGCTGAGATACTGCTGCTCACTACGGATCCTGAGTCCACAAGATACTACTATTTACACTCACTTCCCGGAGGAGGTGAAGCTCTTTCCATGGCCCCTCCCACCTTTCTTCCTTCTCTTCTCCCTCTTCTCATTGCCTTTTCTCTTTTATTTAGTAAATATTGGCTTTTTCATAAGCCCCAGAAAATTCTTTCTGAAAGCCAGTGGGGTGTCCAAGGTAAATCCTCGTCACAGCTGGAGTGTTCAGTCACCCTAATCAGTCGACGGCATTTCTTAAGGGGAAGGGACCTGTGTTGAGCACGATGCTGCCCACCTCCCAGAGGAGCTAAAACCGGCCAGGTCCAGCCAACAGAGCCTGATCTGAAGACAGAGCGCTTTCTGAATCTCCGAGTTTCTACCCAAGGATGGGCGAGCATGGCTTTCAGCCTTCCTAGGTAGACTAGGGTGAAAGACATGAAGACCAGTTGGGCGTGGCAGGAAAGCACATCTCAAACAGCGTGATTTCAGGACCCGAAAGGCACCAGCTCCCCACCAACCAACAAAGGAAACAACACGCAGGCTGGAAGCTTGGCTTATGCTGTCGTCCTCTTCTGACACAGCCAGTGTCATTGGTCACTGCACGCCAGTGGCTTTCACCCTGGGGTGTGGAGGTGAGTGAAGTTCTCCAGAGGTGTTGGGAGGGGCAGGGCTTTTTAAATCCTACCCAGACACTCTGAGACACCTTGCTCCCTTAAGCTTCATAGGGATTAGCTGCTGTTGATGGGTATGTGTAATGTCCCTGTGAATGTTGGGGGGGAGAGAGAGAGAGAGAAAGAGAGAGGGGGGGCAGAGAAACAACGGATATGCACTCAATGAAAACCCTGTCTAACCTCAAGGAGAGTCTGTACATCCTATAGCTCCAGAACTAAACCAATTCACGTCATGACATCTAATCGCTGGCTCACAAAATTGGCTGATTCCCTCTCCAATGCCCTGGGTAACAGACCTGAAGTGGCCTTTAAAAAAACCATCCTGACCCCTAGCTAATGTGGCTCAGTGGATTGAGTGTCGGTCTGCAAACCAAAGGGTCGAAGGTTCAATTTCCAGTCAGGGCACATGCCTGGGTTATGGGCCAGGTCCCCGGTCCCCAGAAGGGGGCGCGTGAGAGGCAACCACACATTGATGTTTCTCTTCCTCTTCCTCCCTTCCCCTCTCTCTAAAAATAAATAAAATCTTTTTTAAAAAAACCACTCTGGAACTCAGATTTGAAATGAAGTCCATTCATTTTTAATGTTTTTTTAATGGGAAAATGTAATGATTTTAATAATCCTCGTGAACCTGTATCTAAACCCATGAGAGAGAGACAGAAAGAGGAAGGCTCTGGTACAGCAGCAGATACAATCAGCAAGGAAATGATATCCAACTGTCTGAATAAACGTATTGGTAGTCCGAAAAAAAATCCAAACCCAAGTCAAGCACAGGAATTCAGTCACCCAGATCATTTAGGTGTTGCATACAGGGCAGCATCATAGCAAAACCGTGGTCCCGAGAACATGAAGATCATACTCAGTACTCTCTATATAGGGCCGTATAGTAGAAAGAACTCCATCTAAAACAAGTTGTGCTTAAGTGCTTAACTTGTTAACAACCTTGAAATGGAAAATATTCAGAACCATGCAATTCTTGAAGGTGGGAAATAGATAACTTTTAAAAAAACCCTGACCAGAGGCCATGCTCATTGATTTCAGAGAGAGGGGAAGGGAGGGGAGAAACAGCCACTACAGGATGACACGCCAACCAACCGAGCCACCCCAGCCAGGGCAGGCAGTAGCTAATTTGTTCCCGTAGCATCCCTTCAGCTGTGTAGTCTGGCTTGCAGATCTAATCACAAGACAGCACTCTCCATGAGGGCGATGTGAGGTCCCTGCCTGCTCTCTTCCTGTTGTACTCCCAGCACCTGCCCAGTGGTCCAGCCTGGCTGGGCGCAGGCCCTGACGCAACAGACGAGTGGAGAGAGAGACGTGTGTGGATGGCTGGATAGCGGCACGGATGATAAATCTCATTTTAACTAATTTAGCATGGCATCTTTTTTTTTCTTAATATTGCTTCCTCCAGAATAAAATGTGAGATTCAGGTATCTTTTACTCAGACGCCTTAGACTTGAAATAGATACATAAGTTCCCAGAGTATTTAATGCAGTTAAATGTCCTTGCCAACCAGATAGGTCTTTTGGCTAATATTTTCTCCGAAAGAACACAAATTAGAAAAAAAAAATGCAAAAACAGACCAACTGTTGTGGTGCCATTAGAACCAGAGTCTCCAGGAGCACATATTTTAAAAGATGAAATTCAATCACACGACATCTACCACAGCCAGAACGATTGTGCCATTGTACCTTCATTCTACTACCCGGCGCAAATAATTTAAATTCTCGTCCCAAGTAGTCAGAAGTTAATATCCTCCTGCTCCCAATAGAGCCTGGCAACTCTGTCTAAGACGGTGTGTCACCAAGAGTTTCACCATTTAATCCTGAAGACAAAGCTCCCCTATCAGTTCCCGCCGAGGAGAGTGATGTTGACACAGGACCGAACTGATTGCCCTCGATGCCATTATGAATGTATAACAGAGAGGAAAATGTGCGGCTGAGATTGGCTTACTGGGTCCCGGGCCTCTCCCTGGGCCAATTACAGAAGGCTTTCCATTTACATATAAATAGCTCGAAATTCCAGCACAAATGTGCTTGAAGACACTGAAACAAGTAGGTCAGAAAAACATGGATTAGGTGCACTTCAGTTTAATTTTAAGGTGTTTACCACAAGCATGCATTCGAGTACATAAAATAAATAGAATCAATTTTTCTTACAGAAAGCCACATCTTTTTAAATTATTGAAATGATTCCCACACTGCTCCTAAACCCTTCAGTCTGGGTGTCTCTGTCAGGGCCCTAGTCTCGTGGGGGAAAGAAAAAGAAAGGATTAAGTAGTTATCTAGACTCGGGCTGTGATGCTTCAGACAAAGAATGCAGTTTTTTATTCTCCCTTAGTTTTGTCTGCCTATTGTCAGACGGCTCGTGAGCTGGCTAGCACTGTGTGAAATACGATCTCACGTATACATGAAATATAATAAACAAAATCAACTCATGGACAAAATAGAAACGGGGGCATAGACACAGAGAACAGACTGACAGCTGCCAGAGGGGAGCGGGGAGGGCTGAGTGAAAGAAGGTGAGGGCTTAGGCAAAGAACAGCAGGGTGGAGATGGCCTGGAGCAGGGGCAGGGGCAGGTGGGGAGGGGGAGGGGGAGGGGAGAACCATGGGGACAACTGTAATGGTGTTCGCAATATAAAATACGGGAATTTTTTTTTTTAATTTTAGAAAGATATAATGAAACAAGGTACATTTTTCTAACATAACTTGCTTTCTTCTTTACGTATGACCTGGTTTAAAGTTCCTGTCCTTGTCACGTTCCCTCCCGCTCGAAGATGTGGTAACAAGGATAACTTCATCAGCCGTCTCTAACCCTAGCCCACCACGGATTAACGGCGCCATGCAATTGGTCTGCTGCGGTGATGTTCGGCCGCTGTGCTGCCAGAATTTGTAAAACATACGGTACCTGACTATTTAACCAGCGGCTCTGACCCCTTTCCCCTTAGACTGTCAAGTAAAAATATGATAATAGCCAATACAATAATAGCCGTCCAGTGTGAATGAATCAAAATTATGCTCCCCTCCCCTTTTTTTTGGTCAGATCGGCAAAAAATATATATTTTTTGGTGCGCCGCAGAATTTTAGGAAATAGCTTATATGTGCCATGTGATGAGAAAGGTTGAAAATCACAAGTCCGCTGGACAAAGGGCCACTTGGACTCTGGCCGCGGCTTCACCAGTGGGCTTGACAAGAGGTGGAAACAAAGCCCACGGCAGAAAACAGCGCTGCAGGTGCCCAGGAGGAGCCGGGTTGTGACTTTTCTGAGTTGACCTGTGGGTCTAGATAGACACACAGGGAAAAGGAGCCTACTTGTGCTAGCTACTCAACGCGTGGAAACAATATTGATGCTGTTTATACTTTACAAAACATGCCAGAATTGTCTTGCCCTGTGTAAATGTCTAAAAATATTTAGTTCACTGAATCTCACATAAAACGCCACAGGCTGAAATGGTTAAGATGTCTCCTCCAGGTAACAGTGTGTGTGTGGCAGGGGTGGGGGGTGGGGGGGAGTACAGAAAGAGAAACAGAATGAGAGAGAGAGAGACTGCAGACCATTCTGTGACCTGGACGGCTGAGGCCCCCGGCCGCACACGGAACTCTGGACAGTGCACACGGCAGACACACTGAAACGCTGTTGACCTACAGATGCAGCGGACATGTCTGCTCAATGGACGACTAGGGCAGCTCATCTTCAATGACAAACCACACACAGTTGTCAGTATCCATCATTTGCAAGGAAGCCTGACACTCATTCTCTGTGAGTGACACAGCACTCACAAAAAAAATAAAATAAAAATCCTAATTTATATTTCAGGGGGTTAGAAATCTAAATTCACAGCCTAAAGTAGTATTATTATTGTCATTTTTTTTTTAATTACACAGCCTGACAACTTCGAAAGGAAGACAGGGAGAAACATTTTTGTTTTGTTTAATTTTAAAGACAAAAGCAAAATGAAACAAATATTTGTCTAGCAGGTTTGCATGCACAAAGCAAAAATAAATCTTGTACGTTGCAGAGAATTTCTTAAAGTTTATAGTTTAAAGGTCCAGATGCTTAATTTTTTTTAAATATCAAAAACAAATGGCAGACATAAATTTTAAAAAGAATGATAGTACAATTATTAACCAATCTCTGCTATTTCATTCCTTTTACAGATATTTGTACAATCTTAAAGGGCAAAACTAGCCCTCATTAATGTTTGCAAATAAGTCACCCAACGCAGCATTGAGAATGAGACTTTTCTGCAGCCTCGGCCCAAGTTCGGCAGTGCGGACTTCCATTGTCAAATCCAGGGACCGTAAACCCGGCAGCTCTGCCATTAGCTCCCACATCAGACCCACTCCCGTGCTGAGCAAGCGGGCAGTGACACAGACACTCAGCCTGGCCTGTGCCTTCCTTCCTCCTTGTTCTCTACCACGGTCTCCCCCTTCCCCTTCTCCCTACAAATTACACAAATTAGATTTTGCAGAGGGAAATCTCTGGGTGCCATTCTTGCTGAGTATACTTAATATTCATCTTCTTTCTAAACAAAGATAATAGCAAAAGGCTATGATGGAATTTTCATGCAATGGCAAAACTATATAATTTGTTTATAATGAAATGGTACAACTGCCTGAAACTGCTTACTAAATATACTATCAAAAAGAGGCTCTCTGAGGGGGGGAAAAAAACCCAGTGTATTTCAATATGGGCCTCATTATTCGAGAACTTGTTTCTATATTAGGTACTAGACGCAGCTAGCATGCTAAGCTTTTAATTAGTATTCCATGGTTTTCCTTGCTCTCTACTTTTTCTCATAATACCACAATTTTTGCTAAGGAAAAAGGCTACATATTCGAAAAGAATCATCGACATATACTTGCAACCTAAAATGGGTTTGACATAGGAACAGAATGTTATGAATGGTACTGTTAAAACTCAGTTGGAAAATAAAGTCTTCCATGCTACTGGAACCTGAAGTTTCCCATTAAGAAAATCTGAAATACACCTGATGAAGTAGGAAACATGGTGCACCAATTAAAATTCTAGAATCTTTACAGAACGTAACTACTACCCTTTAGTATGCACATGCAATGTTGAAATAAATTTTAGAAGTATTTCATATAGTAAATTGCACTAAGCAGCTTTTATTATAAACAGTCTCCTGAAAACTCACTATTTAAAAGCCACTGAAGGAACCATTCAGGTGGAGCTATTTTAAAGAAAGCAAATATGGCTCTTCTACATAGTTACAGTTGATCAGATGCCACTCATGGTCCGAGCCTGCAACAGACTGGAAACTCGTGGGCACGGATTCAGTTCCCACGGACCCGTGGCGGAACCCAGGCATGGGAACAGCGCTGGACAACTCCCACACCACGTGGTTCAGGGAAGGACCCGTGAAGGATTATCTGGAGGAAGATGTGTGGGCCCTGCCGAGCTGAGAGGAGGTCTTGTCACCTCACTTTCCAACGCCCTCCTGAGCAGTGGGGTCCCCTGGAGAGATGCTCTCTCCATCTCAGAGGTGGAAAAGCTGAAATGCAAGGAGGTCGAGTGACATATTTAGATCAAACTACTGGTAAATGGCTAAAGAGATAGAGCTACCAGCTTCTCCTCTGGCCAGGCAGAAATATTCTCCTTTCAAAGACTTGTTTTGTCCCAAGAACCAAAGGATGTAAATAAAATCACCTTGCCCCAGCAGAGAAGGAAATGTCCGAAATTGCCCCTATCAATACCCAGAGTCTGCAAATAATGGTCAAATACCTTTTGACTCTCACAAATCCAAAAACATATATAAATGTCAGCCTCCCAGGTTAGAAGAAAATAAAATGACTGTCATATTTAGAAAATAAGGTATTTGGGTATTTCAGTTGATTGCTCACCCCTTTCTGCACTAGCTGTAATTTCAGCCACTGCAATCCAGAAATGCATTTCTGGAACAGCTGAGTGAACCTGATATTTTGGATCTTTAAGAAAATTATCGTTACTCAGAGAGAAGAACAGCTTTTAAAAAATATTGACAGCCTCGGAGTGATTTCTGGCGAGGTTCCAAGTCCCGTTTCGCAGGCAACGTGGAAAGAGGAGAAAGAGGCAGCCCCGCGCTGGCACAGGGCCAGCCTCGCAGTCGCTGGGCAGAGATCCAGCCTGCCCGGGTTCTCCTCTTCCCGAGTTAGGGTCCTCCAAGGAAGCCAGATCCAGCTCCTGCCAGCCCCGTTCCTGCTAGCTGACATTCTACCTCCTGAGCCAAATGGCAGTGACAGGGGTGCCTAGTTTGGGAGGAAGCGACTGCATCTCATCACAGAAAGAAAATTTGCAAGTTAAGGCAATGACTATAAATAAATAAATAAATAAATAAATAAATAAATCGGCCCCCTTCCACAATTTCCCATTTTCCAAATTGAAGAAAGTAACTGAACAAAAACCGTAAATGTGCTGAAAATTGGTGCCCCTTCAAGCTTTTTTACTTTTCATAAACAAACTTATTTCCCCACTTAATGTGCAAACATAGGACCACATAACGGGTGCCAACAGATGAAGCAGTTCATCTCATCACCACGAATCGCTTCTTTTCCTCATAGGGACGTTGTACAGTGGGAAGGATCTACAGAACAAACGTGGGGAGGTTGGAGAATTCGCCGGTTTTGACTCGGATTACAGACTTAGGTTTGCTGCTCCTGGAGAAACCTCACTGAACGGTCACTGAGACGCAGGCCCAGGGAACCCTTAGCAGTGGGGTGGCACACTTAACTTGTCAACCACGAGTCACGGGGAAGAGCAATACTGACATCATTTACACCAGTGAAACACGGTTAAGGACAGAGACAACCACGGCACTTGCCAGGCCGACCAGCCGGACTGGCCACGGAGAGACTGCAAGATGAAAGCCGAAGAAAGCCTTCAGTGAGACCGTTTCGATTCCACAGCGGGACCCCCCCTGCTGAAACACTGACTTGATAACAAAGAAATACTGATCCTGTTGGTGATACCCCGGATAACTACCGGATATTTTTATAGCGCTTCCCAATTTAAAAAAGCATCTTCTTGTACATTTCCTCATTTCTACATAACCCGAAACCCTTCATTGGTATATTTTGCATGGCTGACCCTCAAATAAGGCTGATAAATAAAGTACATAAACTTACAAAATGCTAAGAATTTTGAAAGAAAAATGTATCCAAAGGAAGATAAAAGCGAAACTGAACATACACATGTGTACACAGACATGAACATACACGTGTGTTCACATATACACAGGCATGAACTATATAATTAAGTGGACAAATGTTGGAAAGAGGGAGCTAGGTTTCTCACCGTTTAAGTGGGAGGTCAGAGGTTGGGATGGGGGTACAATTAGAATGACGTGCATGGTACCAGATTAGACTAGGAGACATCAGAAGGCATTCATGTTTAGTTTAATATAGTACAGAAATATATATGTATGTATACATACATACATATACACACACATACATATACATGTGTGTGTGTGTATAACATTTCTAGTTGTGTGGACAGCCAGAGGTTAGTAATACATAGATCTATTTCTTGGCTCTATCAGGTAAGAGACACTAAAGGCACCTGGCCCCTGGTGGCAATAAACATACCTAGTGCTCAGATCTTGGTTTCTATGATTTCTCCAGAAAACCCTGACTAACATGAGCACACACACAAAATATGGAGGTATAAATCTAACAAAATATAGTCAAGATCTTTATAAGGAAAATTGCAAAACTCAGATGAAAGAAATCAAATAAGAGCTGAGTGAAAGGAAAGACATCCCGTGTACGGGGATAGGAAGACTCAGTATTGTCAAGAGGTCAGTTTTCCCAGAGTGCTCTACAGAGTCGGCGCAATCCCCATCCAGCTGCAGCAAGTCATGCTGTGGACGTCAGCAGACGAATTCCAAAGTTGGGTGGACAGGCAGAAACCCGGCACAGCCAACACAATATCGAAGAAGAACAGACACTACTTGACTTCAAACTTTCTATTCAGCTACAGTAACCACTTCAGCATGATATTGGGAAAAAAAACAAACCCAAAACAGACAAATAGATCAATGAAACAGAATAGAGAGCCCAGAAATAGATCCACACATATAGAGTCAACTGATCTTTGACAAAGGAGCAAAGGCAACTCCATGGAGAAAGGATAGTCTTTTCAACAAATGGTGCAAAACAACTGGACATGCACTTGCAAAAAAAAAAAAAAATGAATCTAGAAAGAGACTTTATACCTGTCACAAAATTAACTCAAAATAGATCACAGATCTTAATATAAAACACAGAACAACAAAACTCTTAGAAGGTAGGAAAAAAGCTAAGTGACCTTGGTTTTACAATGATTACTTAGATACAACATGGAAAGTAAATCCATGAAAGAAATAATTGACAAGTGGGACTTTATTAAAATTAAAAACTTCTGCTCTATGAAAAAAACTGTTAAGAAAGTAAAAAATATAATCCACAGACTGGGAGAAAGCATTTGCAAAACATGTATCAGACAAAAGACATCCAAAATACACAAAAAGATTCTTAAAACTCAGTAAGAAAATGCAACTAATTTTAAAAAATGGGCAAAAGATCTAGATACTCCAACAAAGAAAATACTTTGATGGGAAATAAGCATATGGAAAGATGTTCAACATGATATGTCATTTGGAAAATCCACATTAAAACAATGAGACACCACTACACACCTAACAGAATGGCTAAAATCTGAAACCGACAACATCAAGTGCTGACAAGGATGTGGAGCAACAGGAAGTCTCATTCACTATTGGTGGAAATTAAAAATGGTACAGCTGATTTGGAAGACAGTTTGCCAGTTTTTTATAAAATTAAACATACTCTTACTGTACGATCCAACAATTGTTATCCTTTGTATTGACTCAAAAGAGGGAAAAACATGTCCACACCAAAACATACACATCGATGTTCATAGCAGCTCTGTTGATAATTGCCAAAACTTAAAAGCAAACAAGGTGTCTGTAACTACATAAATAAATAAGAAAATGTAGTATAGCCAGACCATGGAATATTATTCAATGCTGAAAAGTAATGAGCTGTCAATTCATGAAAGAAGGCAAACGGAAGAGCTACATGCCAAATGAATCCAACTGACATTCTAAAAAATGAAAATAAAAAAGGCAAAACTTTGGAGGCTGTAAAAACATCAGTGGTGTCCAGGGGCTGGGAGCAAGGGGGAAGGAGGGTGGGACAGACAGATAAGCACAGGGCATTTTCAGGCCAGCGAAGCTATTCTGTAGAATACCGTCCTGGTGGTATTGGCAAAAACCCACACACTGCACCACACAAACAAAGAGCAAAACCTCACGCGACAGCGCACCCTGTCAACAAGAAGATAACAATAGGGGAACTGTGTGGGTGGGTAGAGGGTAGGAAGTACATGGGAACTCTGTACTGTTTCCATTATTTTTTTTCTGTAAGTCTGGAACAACTCAAAAAAGTGTCCTGCATTAAAATTATCACATATATGATAACAAAAGTGAAATGACAAGACAATGCAAATGCTAATATGGTGAATGGGAGAGATTTTAACTTAAAATTTAGAGGAGGTAGGAAACATTTGCAATGAGGCTGATTAAGAAGAACACTTCAAAGAGCTGAAATCTGAGCTGGTCCCTGCTACATAGGTGGTGCTCGGGTAGGAAAAGAACCACTAATTATTAATTATTAACATGCAATCTGTCTGAAACAAAATTAAATTACATTTTTCTCAATATGGCTGCAATATGCTTTGAAGTCATTTGTAAAATGTTATTCTGATAGATGTGAATCATTTTATGTTGCCACACGACTACTATTTTTCATAAGTGGAAAGCTGTTGAATCTTGATACAGCAATTTATGTTAAACTACAGAAGTGATTAAGGAAGTGACATTTTTTCATGAGGCCATACAAAAGGATGTGTATAGTCTTAGAATTAGTTATAAAATGTCCTCTGTTGCAAATAACAGCCATACAGTCTCTGTATTTAATGAGTCCATTATTTTCTATATTAATTCCAATGCCACAATCATTTCATTAGGTTTTTAGTGAACTACTGAGCAACTTCATATAACAGTGAGAAATGTTGGCAAAGTTGATCTAACCCTGCAGAAGCTGGGGGAACATGGATGGGGTGTTCACCAAGGAAGCATAACCTTCTACAAAGCTTATCAGACTTCTTAATAAAGAATAAATTATGATTTCTTTACCCTGGAACTTCTAAACTTGGCCTTGGCTGGGACATCGAGGGAGGCATTGATAGTATAGTTCAATGGCGAACAAAAGCGGGTAATTAAATGGGACACCCTTTTCCTGATCTTCAATGGGAAGTGTTCGATGTTTTCTCACTAAGTATGAGGATATTTGTACATTGTATTTTTTCATGGATTCTCCTTGAAATCTAGTCTGCAGGTTTTCCTTCTGTTCATAGTTTGCTGACAGTCCTCATGATGAACGGCTGCAGAGTTTTGTCACTGCTTTATCTGCATCCACTGAGATGTTCATATGTTTCTTCTTTTTTACTCTATTAATTTGGTGGGTTGCCTCGCATTGTTTTAAGGTTACACCACCCTTGCATTCCTAGAATAAACCTCTCTCCATTCACAATATAGTATCTTTTGTATACGTTAAAGGATCTGGTTTGCTAAAAATTTTATTAAAGATTTTTACACCTGTTTTATGAAGGACATTGGTCTTATTTTTTTCTTATAACTTCTTTTTCATCTCCAGACCTGCACTAAAAAAATCTTTAAAGAAATTCTTCAGGCAGAAGGAAAAATGACACCAGATGGAAATGCAGATCAATATAAAGAATGAGAAATGCCAGAAATAAAAACCCTAGCAGAAACTGACAAGTTGATTATACCATTTATACAGATGTACAAAGGACTTAGAATAGTGAAAACACTTTTTGAAAAGGACCAAGGGACCAACTCACACTACCTAAGACTTCCTGCAAAGTTATTTGAATACAGGCAGTGAGCTTGTGGCCTAAGGTTAAACATCATGATTAATGGGACAAAACAGTCCAATAAAAGGCCCCCATTTATATGGCCGATTTATTTATTTTTTACAAAGGAGCCAAGCTAATTAAATGGGAAAAGGATAATAATCTTTCAAGAAATTGTACTAGAACAATACATATGACAAAAAAATAGAACCGTGTTCCTTATCTCAACCCTATATAAAAATTACCTCAAAATAGATAGAGACCTAACTGTAAGGCCTAAAACTGTATCACTTCTAGAATAAAACATAAGAAAAAATCTTTGCCACATTATATTAGGCCATATTTACTAGGTAGAAAAACAAATGTATAAACCAAAAAGAAACAATTGACTTGTACTTGATTAAATTGAGATTTCCACCCTTTGAAAGACTCTGGAAAGAAAATAAAAAATTAAGACTTATAGAAAATAATTGTAAGACATATTTGATAAAGACTTATGTCCAGAAAAATAAGAGCTCATACAAAACAACTACCAAAAAAAACAAACAAAAACCAAAGAAGACAAACAAACATTTTAACAATGGGTAAAATATTTGAATAGACACGTCAGTCAATAAGCCATACAAATTACAAATAAATGCATCAAAATCATTAGTCATCAGAGAAACGCCAATAAAACCACAGTAGGACACCACCACACATGTTACAATGCCTAAAACTGTGGAGACTGACCAACGCCAAGTGTTGGCAAGAAAGCAGAACAAGCTGAGTTCTCACGCATCACCAGTAGGAACGCAGAGGTCTGAGCCACTTTGCCCAACATGGAACGTTCCTTAAAAACTTAAACATACACTTAACCATAAGATTCCATAATGGCATTCCTAGATATTTACCCATGAAAATGAAAACAAATGTCAATATAAAAATGTGTATGTCGATATTTACAGCAACGTTATTTATAACAGCCCCAAACCGGAAACGCCTAATTGCCCACTCACAGTTTAATGGATAAACAAATTGGGGTATGTCTATAAAATGGAATACCACCTGGAAATAAAGGGAAACAAATCCCTGACACCGGCAACAACGGGGATGGGTCTCAAAAAGCAGTATGACAAGTCAAGGCAGCAGACATGTGCAAGCGCACAGGCAATGCTAGAAAATGCCGAACCACAGGGAGGAAAAGTACATCGGTACCTATCAGGGCCAGGGGCCAGGGGACTAGGTACAGTGGGTCACAGGGGCAGTTTTGGAGGTGATCAGAATGCTCTTCATTTTGATTTGTTACCGCATATAGAACCGTACATTCGAAATCAGCGAGTTTCATTGTATGTACATGATATATCAATAAACATAACTAAAAATTTAAAAGCTACAAAATTGGGGGGGATAATAAACGCTCAGTCCAGCAGTAACATGTTCAGTTCCTGCTTGGTACAAGGCGCTATGTGAAAGCTGAAGTTCAGAGATGTGTTAAGCACCATTCTAGCTCTGCACAGAACTCACAGCCCAGTGAAGGAGATACATGTGCAACTAAGAGCAATGTAACTGCAGTAAGTCCAATGATAGAGGTCTCAACCGAACTTTGCAGGCACAGAGGAGAATGGTCACAACAGTCAGGGACACCTTGACAAAAAGGTGACAACTATGTTGGGCCTTCCAAGGTCATTAGGGTTTAATAGGTGATATTCCCTAACTAACCAAAAGGCATATTACACAATTATTTCCTATATATGTATATATTCATCCATCCATCTATCACCCACCCACCCACCCATTCCCTCATCTTTCAATTATCTACCACTGTACCTAGATGAACATTAATTTGTTAATATGAACCCTGCAGCTAAATAGGTTTATGCATGACATTTGTTAATTAACTGCTTTATCCATGAAATTGATAAAATTAAATCTTCGGATTTAGATATAATTAGGGTGAATAACTATCCTGGTTGCTCAGGACTTAAGGGTTTACTGGAATACGGGACTTTCAGTGCTGAAACCTGGAAATTCCAGGCAAACGGAAAAATTGGTGATTCTAGATATCTCAAAGAAGAAGTTCTAATGATAGAGCAAACTTGAGGAGTACTGCTACCTCTCTATAATGGGCTATTAAACTTCCATTTGTTTTGATATTACCTTATAAATCATTATTCTAAACTTAAAACATACTTAGATTTTTAGAGTTTCCTCACTATGTTCTCTAGATATTACCAAATGGCCCACACAATAGTTTGTTTTTCACTAGCTAGAACTGCTAGAAATGTGTTTAATTTATACAGACATAATATTAAATGTTTTCTAATTATTTTATAACAAAAAAAGGAAGAAAAGGAGGAAACAGGGAGAAAGAAGGAGGGGGAGGGAAGGAGGGAAGGAAGAAAAGGAAAAAGCTCTAGATGACATTCTGTATTGCAGAATAGCGATACTCCAGTCGGCACCCCGCAAATTTATTATCTTGTGTTGTGTCCTCACGATGTCTGCAGAGCGGGCAGAATACATTTAACGCTGCACATGCGCTTTATCCTCGCCGCAAACACTTCACCCGGCTCCTTGTGCAGCCAGCCTCCCCCGACGTGGGTAAGGCCAGGCCACGGGCCACAGCAGCAGGCGCCCGTGCTTCCAAGGAGCTGCGTAAATGTGGTGGAAGGGAAACAGAACAGGCTGCTGATTACAGTTTCCTGAACGACACAGGTAACTTCCGCATGTCACTGACCTATACTTCCATTTCGCATCCTGTACAGGTACCGCATTCTCATGTTTACTATTTCATTGGTCACGTGAACAATAGGATGTTAAAAGAATGCAGGAAACATTAACAAGGCATCCGACGCTCCTTCGAGAGGATAGGACAAGCACTGCAGCAAAAGGGACCCCGCTTGTCCTCGCCTGCAGTGACAGGCGGTGTGACCCAATGACTCCCAGGCCTCACCCCCCCCACCTTCTCAGACCAGCAGAGCTGGCCCACACCCCAAATGAAAAGACCCTGAGGAATAACAGGTACCGTCCCTCAGCCCTGTTCACTCTCCCCACGGAAACAATCGGTGCTCAGTAAACTGAAGTGGAAAAGCTAAATGAAATTTCCAAAGCAAGCAAGAGAGAAAAGATAAGGCACAACTCCAGGGAAGAGGACGGAGCAACGTGAATTAGTAGTTGGCTCCTGGACATGGGGTTGTGTAATTAGAATGAGTCCTGGAACCGAAGACCTGGTGGTAAACAGTGGCTGCTTCCACAGGTGTTACAGACTGCAAGTGAAATGTCACACACACACACGTGACCAAGTGACCGTATTTCTTGTCTGAGTCACATGCATGCTGACATGTGGAAATTCTAGCAATAATGTCCAATAATTATAGACACAAGCTGTGGCTAGACGCACTTTCAAATGACTGATTACTCCTCTTATCAGCGAGGGGAAAGCTTGCAGAAACCTTAGATACCATCATGTAACAAAAGAAATTGCCAGGTCTCCCGTTTTAAAAACAGTTTTTCCGATGGAAAACTTTCTCAGCCTAGTACTTCCACTACCAAATGAAGTCACCAGCCATTGACTGGGCTGGTCATTCCACATACCCCTTCTCTTCCAGCCTTCCAGGTTTGCTGCAGGACAAGTGACCTCTCTGGAGCTCGGTGTCCTCGTCTGTTAAACGGGAATGATGACGGCACATACTTCATACGTTGCTGTCGGGGTGAGATGAGCTGGTGGAAGGAAAGGGCTCCAAGCGGGACCCAGCACACAGGAGGTTCTAGAACTTCTGGTCGTTATGGTAACTACCACCTTTCATTACTATATGCTCCCGTCAGTCCCTCTTTGTGCTAGTCCAAGTCAAGGAATATGGAGGTTTAGAACTAGAAAAACCTTAAAGCTAACACACAGAACTAAAATCTCTAGCTCTGCTGTTTATAATGCTATCTCCTATAAGCTCAAGATGAACAAGTTCCCAGAATCCTCCCCCTGCACAGACCAGACCCCTAACGACAGCGAGAAAACACTGTGAATTAAGTTCTGTCTCAGCCGTGCGAAGCACAGCAGGTGAGCCCACGTAGACCGCCTACACTTTGGGGGTCCGGCTGACTCGTTTCCAGACTAGTGCTTGCACCTGAGGATCGCCCCTTCTAGTTTTAATATTCCGATTCAATAAATCCTGTAGTGCTCTTTAACGTGTTTATGTGACATTATAAATTTGGCTTTTTGACGCTTTAGAATCTGTCTCTAGACACTTATTAGATTATAAGCATCAGGATCCCCTAGGGCAGATTTTTATTCTCCTTTTTCTTTCCCTCCATAGCACTCTGCCCCTTTGGAAATTAAATGATTAGCCAAAACCTGTCCAGTGAGTAAAAAATAAAGGATTAATAAAGTTGTCAGCACTTCCAGAAGCAATCTGGAATTTCATTGATATTACACTTATCTTTTATTAATGCTACAATGGATTCAAAAGCTATTCAAGTCCATCAGGCAAAAGGGCATTTTTAAGGGCACTGTGCCCATGGAAAGGGGTGGTATTCAAGGTAGTTTACAAACCAGGTAAGAGTTTCTGTAGCTTTAGGTAGGTGAATAGGGGTTTAACGTGTTCGAAATGGCTATCTTCAATTTTCCTAATGCACCCATTAAGATTGTAGACCTCTCCCTCATATGGTGAGAAATTCCCATGTGGGAGTTCTTTAAAGAAAAGAAAACATTTTTGTTTATTCATGTGTTCAAGTGATAGTGTTTTGCAACAGAATAAATATGCATGGGAACTAAATGTCAAGGACCAATAATGAGCAGTCAGCTGAGCAAATCTCTCTGTAATGCCATGGTCCAAGCTCACCCAGACAGCCAAAGAAATATTTTACAAGGAAAATTTTAGTTAGCATTTTTGTCGTCATTACACTGTTGTGCTGTATGCTGATTTTCTTCATCAAGGTCTTAGGAGCTTGTGTACTGAAAAGGCTAAGATGACCTTCAGCCACTAGATCTAGAACAGAACACGAATCTTAGGAATTATGTGTGCAAACTGGCAGAGGGCTGAAGGTTTTCAAGGCAGCTATAAATAGACACACGCTCTTCCCGAAGTGGGGGTTTCCGAAAGATCTGGACCACAGCCCATGGTACACGATCACACCGGACAGAAACCAGAGGAGAGGCCAGCACAGCACAGGAGAACCACAAAGCATGTCTGAGGCCACAAGCAGAAGTCATTGCTCTCCACCAATGCCGTGGATAGCTTTAAAGCCCACCTCAGATGCATTAGTAGGACATAGTTTTCTATTTCAGGAGCAGTAATGTCAAACCAAGGTGGCTTCTCAGTAAATGAATCCTATAGCTTTACCTGGTGAACGGGGTCATTTTAATGTCACAGTCTTTATTACCCAGTCAGGTAACTAACAGAGTGAACTATGAAATAACATTTACAATATAAATAAAACTCCATTGTCTTCAAGCAGGCAGTTATTATTCAAGCATTTACTTTCTGGGTTATCTCATGTACTGTGATTTACATAGTAGAATTTTGACCTTTTCAATATCAGACAAAAAGTAAGCTTTTCTAAAACAACTTAAGGTAATTAATTATGTACGACTTGAAATAACCTCACAAAGAAGGGCAATGAAAAGAGACTGATAATTGGCAGAAAATACAGAAAATGAGATGGATAGACACTAAAGTTTACATGTGTATTTCCAGATGACAGTTTAAAAAGCACTGTATTTTACTTAGAAGTAAAAAAAAAATTGTGATGATGTGACCACCCTACCCTAATAGCTAGCTGCCAGAAAAGCACCTATCCATCACACAAACACTCTCCCATCGGTGGGTGAGAGACTGCTGGAGTACTAAAACATCAACCACACCAAAGGTAGCAAATGTTGCAATGAAGAACCCTCATTTGAAATTGAAGTATTTTCTCCGTGGCAGGTAAAACATTGTGTCCTAAACTAAGAGAAGAGCTTATGTCCATCCAAAAAAAAAAAAAAGTACAGAATTCAAAACGCAAAGAAAGGCAGAGAGGATCCAAAGATGCTTCCTTTTACAAAAGCTAAGTATAATGACTCAGAATTCCTGGGTAGCAGAAATGAAAAGATAAGCTATAGATTAATGGGTAGTAATTTGGAAGAACAACATAAAAACAGTTAATGCCCAGCACTGCCTGGTTTATGGCTGAGATTCTCTCCTCATCGGTGACAGGCTGTGAAAGGGAGGGAGGGAGGGTCAGGGAGGAGGGAAAGCTGTCTTCTTGCACCTGCTAGAGCCGTCTGCCGGTGGGGGACAACTGGGTGGGCTCCAAGACCCTGATCTAGGTTAGCAAGCTCACTAAGTTCAACCACGAGCCTGAATGGTGTGCAGTGAGCAGTCACAGTGACCTTGAGCATCTAACCAAAATGGAAAGCAGAGAAGCGAAGTGCTGGCTTGGTCGGTAAGAGCCCCCGGGCATACAACGCTGCTTCTGGGGTGAAATGGAGATACAGCTAGCAGTCATGGGGTACACTTGTGCTTGAGTATGTATGGAGGAGGGGACCCTGTCTCAACAGTTTTCTGGAAGTAATTTTTTTTATCTAAGTTAAAATGAAGTACAGTTTAAAAATCAAAGGGGATCATCTTCATAAATCATGCTATTAATAGAGGACAAATTAAGAAATCTGCGAAACAGGATATTGGCAACCTTCCCAAAGTGTAAGTAACAGCTAAGGTCAGTCCTAGGAAGGATAACTCATTAGGCAAAATTAAGACTTCCCCTTGTGACCCCACATGAAGAAGGAGGAAACAGAAATATATTTCTAAGCCTTGGAATTCTGAGGGTTTTTTCCTCTTTCATCTCTGATGTAAAATATTTGGGAAACAGATGTCATTTCCTTTGGACCACAGTGAGTTCTCTCCCCAGCTTGGATGGCCCCAATGCACAGAATGGGACACTCTGCTTGAGTGACATGAAGATGATCTTGATCACAGAACTTTCATGCGAATTTTTTATCGATGAGGTCACTGCATCTATTCCAATCATTAATTCAAAACATATGCTGCATTTTAACTTCAGAAAACATAACATCTCAGTTATTCAAATGGCAACTGGGTTGAAAAAATATAGGAGAGTGCTCTAATTAGGGAATCAAAAACATTTCCAAAATGGCTGGCTTATTTTTAATAAAAACAGAATATACTTCTCTTGGACATAGCATAAGAAAATCTATTAACCCTTATGACAAACATACACATACCTGTGGCACTTTCAAAAAGACATGTTCAGTAGCCGTGCTTGCTAATGCTCACTGGCAGGTAGGTGTCACCCAGAAAGTGAAACTTTATTTTTAGCATAGATAGCCCAACTGAAAGAAAGTCATATGAATTCAGGTCAGTGAGCCCTCCTCTTTGTATTCTCTGTCCATTCATTGCCCTACCTAATAAGGTGTTAATAGGGCAATAATTTAAAAATGGCAACATCAACTCCCAACATTTACTGCATTCTCAAAAATGGGGGAGTCCAGAAGCAGTTCCAGCATCTCCCTCTGTTCCTTCCTTAGTCACACGCACGTTTTCCCTACGGAACGACTTTCCGCCTCCCCGTGGACGTGACCATCCCAGCCCACTGCTCTGGAGCCCCAGGCTCATCTGTCCGAGGGCATGGCCACCACATTTGCTGGTTCCTTCCATGAACAAGGACTGAAACCAAATTTCCTAAAACAACTGAGTTGACAAGAATTTGGTATTTCCCTAAATAACTAAATTCCCTACGTAGTTACGGGAGTTACCAAAATGAGCGACAATAATTCACAAGTTGGGAAACATCAGGAGGCAAAGAGGGATAATAAGAGGGACATTGAAAACTTTATCCACACGGCTTGAGTCTTCATTCATACTGAAGCAAAACGCCAGGTTTAGAAATTTTTCTCTCCTGAGTTTAATGAAATGCATTACACCAAACAATTACAGCAACGAGAGTATTTAGGCAAAGTCGTCTAACGTTCTGTTCTATATCCTGAAACAGCCTTTCATTGCACATGCTCTCTCCTTATTGAAAGAATCTGTGAGCATCCCCACATTTTAGGACATCTTCTTTAAGAATGACACATGTGTAAAAAAGATTTATAAGACTTTAACCACAGCGATAAAGCACTGTGTGATAAATCAACTTTTAGTTACATCAAAAAATATCATAAATTAATATTGATGCCATTGCTTGGTTCAAATATTGCACTGAAGGGAAATATTGAAATCATTCACTCTAGCAAGCAATTCGATTACAAATGTACAATGTCATCATATGATTCGGGCTGTTCTGAATTATGATTCACAGCTTGTGTTTTGGCACAATAAATCTTCCAGAGGATCATCCTGCGCAGGGATTACTGGCTAATTCTGACAGCCATGGACCACCTAAGGAAATTTAAATACTTGCTTTCCTCAGGCTCATCAATTTTTGATATCCCTTTATTAAAGAAATATGTAAGTGTCTACAAGGTAAAAATATACTAAGCCAGGTTGTGATCAAAAGCATAAGTTTAGAGGGGAAAAAAAAAAAGCCTTGAAATCCACTAAATTTGTTCCCCAGATGAGTAACAAGTATGTTTACATAGAAAATCTAAGCATGTGCTCATGTTTCCTCAGGGCCTGCCTCTGTGGCCGCTCATTCTACCTGCTTCCCCGTGAACGTCATCTGGCTTTGCAAGAGCGCAGCACTGCCTCGGTTCCCGCGAGAGCACAGATTCTGCAGGCAGAGCGCCTGACCCACTAGTTGAGCAAACGTGAGCAAGTCATTTAACCCT
Source organism: Macrotus californicus (assembly GCA_007922815.1). NCBI lineage: Eukaryota > Metazoa > Chordata > Mammalia > Chiroptera > Phyllostomidae > Macrotus > Macrotus californicus. Next base: position 24,032 of record VMDR010010980.1, read on the forward strand.
CTGGGCCTCAGTTTCCTTACCTGAAAACAGATGATGATCATCATCATCATCTACCTGGAGGGCTGCTATGTGGGTGAGATGAGCTTAGAATAGGGCTGGGCACATTGTAAGTGCTAACTAAGTACAGTATTTGTTCAACAGAGTAAGAGACACTATAATTTAAGATTCTTGAAACATGCCTTATAACATCCCGATGTACGCTTACATTTGTAAAGCCGCGTGTCTTGATTACGAAGCTGGCCACCATATAGAACATGTAAGTCTCCCGCGAGGGCTGAGCCTCCGGTGACACCTAAGTTCAAGGCACTGGGGAACAATGAGCTCAGGCAGGAAGCTAGATGCCCGAAGTCACAGGGAAGGTCAGGCCAGCCAGGGAACAGCTCAATCTATTTAATTCTCTGCCTGGCATCTCAGTGAGGACAACAGACCTCTGAACGGGGTGTCTCCCCTACTGGAGCAGATGGCTAACATCGAGATGGGGATTTCAGGATTTTAAGAAGCGTATAAAGCTCTGCTTTCCCCATTGTCTCCAGTCCCTGATCATCTCGTCTCTTCTCATGCAGTGGCATTCCAGGGAGAGGAGAGGCAACACGGAAGGGAAGGGTGGCCTTGGGTTTAGGATGGGCAGACACCATGTCTGGTTCACACACCCCAGCACCTTGCAGGGTCCCTGGCATACAACTGAAATGCAATAAATACTTCTTGAATGGAAAATAAATTTCAAAAGTAAACAAGGCAAAAGAAGTCAAATTCCTATTTTTATAGCTGTGGCCGCTGACACCACTGGACTCAGAAACACCCAGGGCCCAGGCTGCGGTCCCCTGCCTCCCACCCACACATCATCCTGTAAGTCTTCACAGCAGCTGCCGACCTTCCGATGTGGGCTGTGCACCATGCACGGGCCTTCTTAGAGTTCCGCCTTTAACATTCAAAATGGGAAATAAGAAACAAATACTTCCATGAGGTCCTTTCTTAAAGGTCTCTCACGAATTCAACACACTCAACAAGTTGGTCATTTTCAAAAGCAGCAAGAAATTGACAAAAAGCCTGAACACAATACAGTGATGGTGAATTATAATCAACTCACCAACAGGCCTGGAATTTCACCGTTACTTAAACGGCCCTTCTTCTCCCCTCCCAACATTAACATTTTAACAGTTTATTTATACAGTACCTAAAAGTGCCTGTAGGAAAATACATAAACATTAAAGGAGATGCAAATCTGACATCTGTCATTTCAGTCTTGCAGAATTTTACATTCTCTATCTCAGCTAAATTTGCCATTTTTCTTTAGGTAGGAACTCATTCCCTTGTCAGTTCCATGGGTTAAAATTAGATATTAAAGAAGAGAACAAAGAGAACAGGAAGAAGTTGTGTTTCGATCCTGGAAAATGACAGTCTTGTTGTGTAATCAAACGAAATGGCCTTTTTAATCCAAAAGAGACGTAATTACATCCGTGGCCTTCTTGCCTTCTCTGCAGAGGTGCAATGGAGATGTGTGAATGTGTATGTTCCAGACAAGAAAGCCGCTTAGGATACGATGCTTTTAATTAGGAAACATGAGACAGGAAAACAGTTATGGACAGGAATATTAAATAGACATCATCGCTGCACCTTCAATGAGTAGAGAATGACTAATTATTTGTCAGCCCTTTTGTCAGCGAGGGGATTTGAGAGAGGTGGGTGAGAAAGTTCATAATCCAAGAAGGACTGAACCTGTAATAAAGATAATAAAACACTGAGGCATTCACCAAGTTAACGCTTGCATTTCGGTATCAATTGGAAGACAGACACTATGCCGAGCAATTGTGTCTCTGAACCCCCTTCAGTAGAGTGAATGTCCTGTTTCCCGGATGCTTTCTGATCTGTTTGCAAATTTCCTCCCCATGATCTTTAAAAGCAACATGACCATCTCTTCTTCCCCTGCCATGGAAAGCAGAGAACAGAGAAAACGAAACCAACACGGCCTTGACTGCTAGAGACTCAGAATGTAGTATCGTACATGCTCCATAATTTTGGATAGCTATATAAACCAACCCGATCAACTGTTCATCAATGTATTAATGTCTTATTTCTCAACTCTTTAAAGTTGCCTGATGGGTGACAGAGAAATAAACTAATTCGGATAAACAACACAGATGCAAAAACAGAACAACCGAGAACAAACACCTAACCATTGATCAGATCTGATGCTTTTTCCATACCCACCACCAAGCAATGCGTGTGTGTATTAAGTGACATTATGAATGAGAATCACTGTAAAGGTTACATATGTGGGCAGTGGATAATTGACAAATCAGGATGCCGTGTGGTTACAATTTATTCATGTGTGCTCATAATTTCTTTGTGCTCTACCTTGACTTAAGGCAGCTTATAGAGATGCAGGTAATGTATTGGGGAAAACTCTTTTAAGTGAGAAAGACAGTGTAGAGAGAAGAGAAAGAGAGGATGGTAATAAGGGGCTAATAAGGAGATTAACACACAAAGGACAGTGAAGAAGCTCTGCTGGCAGGAGTTACTGAACACAACTCACAAATCTCACAAATCTAAGTTGTGCAAAACGCTGTCAGGAACAGAAAAACCAAGCAGCCAAGGAGTGGAGGCTTAGGTCTGCTGGACCCCAGATCGAGGAGCGAGGAGAGGCAGCTAGCAGCTAATAGCAGCACCCAGGAGACTGGTTGGGGGCGAATGAAACTTCCGAGATGGTCAGTAAACATGGTGGGGTGGTAGGCAGAATAACGGCCCCAGAGATATCTATGTCCGATCCCTGGACCCTGTGAGCACATCAGATTACACGGTAAAGAGGAACTAGGTTTCATATGGAAGTCAAGTCGCTAATAAACTGGCCTGAAAATAGGAAGATTATCCAGTAGGCCCAAATCACAAATAGAGGAGCAAGAGGCAGAAGAAGAGTCAGTCTCACAATGATGCAGTAGAATAAAGACTCACAGGGATGTTGCTGACTTTGAACATGGAAGGGGCCACGAGCCAAGAACGTCGGCAGCCACTAGAGGCTTAAAAGGTAAGGAAACTATTTCTGTCCTCAAGTCTCCAGAAAGAATGCAGGCCTAATCCTGGATTCAGGCCAATGAAACATATCAGACTTCTGACATACAGGGCTATGAGATAATAAAATAGGTTGGAGTTGTTTGAAGCCACTAAGGCTGAGGTAATTTGTTATAACAGATACAAGAAACTAACAAAGATTGTAATTAAAACTTCCTACACAAGATAAGACCATAAAACAATCAAAAATTCCAAAATGCACTAAAAAGGGGACAAAAAGAAGGAAATCACATTTTCAAAACTGGGAGAAGTAGTTACTAGAAAAATAATTAATATAATAAAAAATAGTTAAAAATACAGTTTAAAAAAACAAATAGATGAAAGAATGAACCATAAATAAACATAAGAAATTTAAAACAGCCAGAAATTAAACAACAGCAAGTACATATGAAAAAGAACCCCTTAGAAACTGGGAAATAACGATACGAAGTCACTAAATATTTTTAGAAAATTAGGATGAATAACCTGTAAACCTACCAGTGCCAAAGCGAGAGTTAGCACACTTCACACCGTACTGAGAAGAGACGCCCAGTGCATCCTGGTAAAACGACGCAGTGCAAGATGGGAGCTCAGTGGACGGACACACAGGAGAGGCTGCGAAGCTCCGGTAAGAGTGACACCAGAACACAGAGAGGGAAAGGGAGACCAACAGCATTAGAAGAGCTCATGAATAGGAAGCTTCTAGGACTGAGGCAAATCATGTGGAAAATTGTCCTCTGAGGACCAAGCAGGAAAACAAAACAATAAATCTACCTGTGGAACCAGCACAGGGAAACTGCAATACGTCACGGTCGAGAGAACAGCCTGGTGGCTCCCAGAGAAGAAAGGCCGGGTCCAGAAGACCATGTGACTGGCAGCAGCAGCCTCATCCGCTTACAGAGGACTAGTACAAATTATCTTCAAAATGTTGAAGGAAACAGAACTCTCCGCCAGCTAGACGAGCCAAATAAAGGCGAATGGCAGTCAGAGGCGGGTTTAGTATCAAGTGGTACAACTTTAGCTCCCGGCCCATGTTTCTGCAATGTCAAGGAGCTGCTGGAAATTTTGATGTTCCAGACCAAGAGGGAAAACTTTCCGGAACACCGTCTACAGAGACCTGTGGAGGAAGGGACCTGAATCTCTTCAGTAATAGACTTTGTTTGCCATATCAGGTATACAGAAAATGTGTGAACCAACATATCAGGCAGCAACAACGTGCTACCCGAGTTGAGACTGAACGTGTTGTTTAAGTCTCTCTAGCTAATCTGTTTAAGGAGGAAAAGGGATAGAGCAGGCTTTTGCTTATCTGCCTGAGGACAGTCAAGAATCCTACTGAATCCAGTTTCAAAACAGAAGGAGTCAGACAGTGAGTACTCACTGCCGGTGAGCCACTTTTCCCAATGGCCAGATTGGAAAAAAATAAATAAATTGGCTGCTTGTATTAACCACTAGCTCAGCATTTATCACAATGAACTGGAACAGCCTGTGAGTTCCTCAAGACCAGGGCCTATGACTTAGTCATAAATTACATTCCCAGTACCCACCACAGTGCATGGTAGATATACTGTGCTAATAATACGCATAGCATCAATGCACAAAGAAGCTAGCCTCTCTAGAGCTAGAACATCCTTTGTAACACAGGACAGTTGCTGACTACAATACATGTAGTGACCAGTGATTCTTGAGCTATTGTGAGGGGGAATCTATAAAAGGCCACAAGTCATGGTGTTTGGAAAGATGACAGGGAGTTCAGTTAGAGAAAATGACGGAGCAAGAGAGCTGGCAGCAAGGAAGCCCATTATCACTTTTTTTACCAGGAAGTATTAGTGGGCCAACCCATGTTCATGGTCTGTAGTTCACTTGGAAATAGGATGGAAATACACATCTGTAATTGACTGCATGTTTAGTTAGAATACGTAGTAAATTAAATCGTTGAGCCAACTACTTAGAAACTACTCGACAACTGACTGGAAGACTAATAAATAATTAAGTGAATGGTTTTCCTTCAAAGCTCACGTTTTTAAGAGGAATATCAACTTCTGGGTGTCTCTGAAGCAAAGGCTGGTAGCCTTGGCTCCCACCAACCTGATCCCCAGCATTCCAATGTGACTCGTGTGAGTGGAGGTTGAGCAGAAGTGTTTTCCGGAGCTCCCTGGGTGCTTCTAATGCAGAGCTTACCAAAACTGTCTGCACACTGAAGCGATCAAATAGTCACTATTTCCTGAGCATCTCATCTTCGGCAAAGCCACTCGACAGTACTACAAGGGACACAAAGTTGGTCCCTGTCCTCACAAGAGATTTAGAAATTTCCAAGTACTATACACATCAGTCTGAAATCTAAGAAACATTGCCTATTAAGTGGACCGAGAGTTGTTACAGTGGCATGTTCAGCACCTCTAGCAGAGACCAATTTAAATACTGCATTTTGCTGTGTATAATGTGCTCCCGTGTATAGT
>VMDR010010981.1:0-29516 GCA_007922815.1 Macrotus californicus
GATATTTACCAGTCTACTATATAGCTGGTAAATATCTTAAGCCATTCAGATCCTCCATCTCTCTGGGTCCTCTAGGTAAAATGAGGGAGGGTGAACTAGAAGTTCTCTGAATTCTTTCTAGAACTATCATTGTAGGACTCCAGGATTTCAACATAAAAACCACAGACGTTATCCACTACCCCCACCAAAAGACACACAGTTAAAGTAAAACTGTGACCTTTATATCTCTGCCCAGATTTTCTTCCTTGCTTCTTTCTCAACGGTACTTTAAATCTTCAAGCTCTTCCTACATACATCCATTGGTCTCCCTTTTAGAACTTCCTTATTCTCACAATCAGGCTTTTGACCTTTCTATTCCAACAATGATATTTTCTATTGCCTATTTTCCTAGAGACAGTGTGTAATCAAGAACTAAAAGGGCATGGCTCCAAGTCTTTCCCAAGTTATCCATTTGTCTATATTTATACCTGCCCAGTTTTCCTTCTCTTACTCTAAACAGTGTGAAAGGCCTGCCACTGTTGGTCCGCAGCACCACAATGATGTCACCTATTTTCACTATAAACTCACTGCCATGGCTCAGGCCCTGGACTCACTGTGACTGCCTCACCCAGAAACCCTTTTTCATTCACTCTCTGAAACACTTTTGTGCCCAGAAATGCACTACAAACTGAAATGGATTAGGAGAATCATAATCAGTGTCTTTTTCTGACTTCTGTTTCATCACTAAATCACCAAAGAGGGTGAGAAGGTAGCATTTTATTGCCCTGTCTTCACTCCAGACAGACAGAAAAAAGCACTAATGGTGCTGTGACCCTACTCCTGCCCAGGCCAGAGTCCCTCAGTACTCACCATAACCTAAGAGGTGGGGCTGCATGATCTCTAACAGTCATCCTTGCATAAACATTCCTCAATTCTCAGAGCACAAGAATCCCAAAGGGAGGTTATAGTCCATTCACAAAATCATCGACTTTGAAGGTACAGATACACATTTTACACCACAAAGACATAATCTTTACCCAAATAAAGCATCCTAACAGCTGTGTCCCAAAGAAATGTCTAAATAAGCTGCCAACCACCACTTCCTGTCCTAAACCTCTTTGCCCACCTAGGTCCTGTAGTTAGCAGCAGTTGGGAGCTGATTGGAGATGTAGAATATCAAGCCACATCTCAGATCTGTTGAATCAGAATCTGCATTTTAACAAGCTCCCCAGAGCTGATTCAAGTGCACATTAAAGTTTTAGAAGCACTGAACTAGGTACAGAAAAATAGGGGGAAAGAAAAGCTTAAGGGCTGGCAACTGACTTGTCTTCCTTTGCCTCTCAACCCCACCAGTTCCCTCTTCCTATTGTCATCCAGGGCCCCAAACCCTCCTACCTTCTCTAGGCCTAGTCCTATCTTGCCTATCAACTCAACTCGTCCATACCTTGGGAAATAGTCTGGGCAAATGGTTAAGTACTAAACTGAGAAGTCAAAACTGAAAGGCCTTAAAATCTGTTTTCTCCACTGCTTACTAGTTATGTGAAAGGCAAACTAGCTATTAGTTAGGCAAATTACTTAACCTCTCTCAGCAAATGTAAAATAAGAATAAAAATGAAGAGCTATCTATAAAAGATCTCATGGAGTCAGTACAAGATAGCTATTATTTTTTTAACACTTTGACAATGTGTCCCTTCTCTTTACTAATTCAAATAAAGCATGTTGGTTCCAAAACTGCCACACATCTATCCAGCCTGCAGTGTCAGCATTTTTTTCTTTTATCTTCAACTCTCCATTTCCGTCAATTTATGTAATCACATAACAAAGACTAATTAGTCCTCACTGAGCTAAGCATATCTTGATTCTCTTCTACACCCACCAAAATCATTGTGGAATACCCTCAACTCAAAACAAATGGCTTCTGCAGTATACACGGCATACAGCAGACCCCCCGCTGTCAACCTGCTGAAATTGAAAATCACCCAGTAATGGAGCCCATCCCAAGTTTTTTTTAATGGGCGAAGTCCATGAATTTTTAAACAGCTCATTAATTCAAGAGTCTGTTCTTTCCCCTACACATAAAGAAAGTGATTTATCTATCATGTGAGAGCCTTAACTTGCTTTATTCTTCCTAAGAACTGAAATTCACCTTCAAATATCATCTTATGATACATAAATGACAGGTACAGTCTGGTTAGTTTACCTATAGATAGATCTCATTTCCTTTTCATAATCAACATTTCTGGGAAAGAAATAAACTTTACTTTCTCTCCTAAACAACCAATGAGAAAAGCCTGCAAACTGAAAGCTGGGCATGCATGGCTTCCCCCGGCCCCAGCCCCGTTCTCATTTCCTGTGGAGCTAAGAAAAGCAGGTCTGGTGTTGCCATATATGAATTGAGGCATTTCAGCACCTAAAACCAAAGCAATTTATTAACCTCACTTTGCTATTATCATCCTATCCAAATAAATGGATGAAAAATCCTAACTTCTAACTCTAAAGCAGGATATGTGGTAACACATTGCAGTGGACAGTAATTAGACTTTTTTGTAAAATGAAGACATTTAAAAAGATCAGCATTATTAGCTCCATCTCAATCCTTCAAAATGGAATTTGCCAAAATATCCAAAACCTTTTTAATGTTCCTTAATGAAGAATGATAGGAAGAGAAAGAAAACTGAGGTAAGACAAAATAACAGGGAGCTTTACAAAGTCTTCCAGTCTGCCTTGACCAACCAGTGTGGCTCAGTTGGTTGGGCATCATCCCACAAACTGAAAGGTCACCAGTTTGATTCCTGGTCAAGGCACATGCCTAGGCTGCAGGCTCAATCTCCAGTAGGGGCATGTATGATAGGCAACCAATCGATGTTTCCCTCTTGCATTGATGTTTCTCTCCCTTTTTTCTCCCTCCCTCATCCTCTCTCTAAAATAAAGTTTGCCAGCCCTTACACATGCAGTTCCCGGTGAACGACAGGTAACTGCAGCTGCCAAGGGGTCTGGGAGAGACCAACAGAAGATCACCATGCAGAGCCTGGTCCTCATCCAAACTGCTGACTCACAGAATCACGAGCAAATAAAATGATGGTTGTTTTAAGTCATTAAGGTTCGGATGGTGGTCTGTTTGCAGCCAAGGCTAACTGAAAGAGGCATTTATCACCACGTGATGTATTTATTTAGCATCTTAAACACCATGAAAGCAAAGACTGTCTTTTTCTCCATCATCTGGAATAGAGTCTGTAGCATTTTTGTGTAAAATAAATGTACTATATATCTGAATAGAAGACCATATGTATTGCCTTAGTTTTTAAAAAATAAAATTCTTAATTTATTAGTTTATATCACATTAGTACTTTAAAACATAAAGTTTATTTCCTGTGCCTTCATTGTTTTTATGGGGTGGGAATGAACTGAATTGTGTTTAACCTCCCCCAGATTTATGTCAAAAGCCTAACCTCTACATACCTCAGAATGTGACAGTATTTGGAGACAGGACCTTTAGAGAGGTAATTAGGTTAAAATGAGGTTGTTAAGTTGACTGGTGTCCTCCTAAAAGGAGATCTGGACACACACAGAAACACCAGGGATGCACATACACAGAGGAAAGGCTCTGTGAGGGTATGGCAAGACAGCAGCTGTCTGCAAGCTGAGGAGAGAGGCCTCAGGGGAGACTAAACCCATCAACACCTTCATCTTGGACTTCTAGCCACTAGAACTCTGAGAGAATTAATTGCTGTTGTTTGAGCACCCAGTCTGTGGCATTTGTTATGGCAGATCAAGCAAACTACAGGTATGGGGGGGTTCACATCATTTGTTCTTGTGGCATTTATCATTACCATATTCTCTTAAAAATAAAAAATATATTAAAAGATTCAAAGAAGAAACGTTGCATGGCAAGTAATTTTTTTGAATTGATTTTTAACTAGGTCCTAGTTACTAGGTCCTACCTCCTAGTTACTGAGAGGTAGGTTTTAGTCCCATTTCTGTGACTGATGAACTCTGATTTTGGAAGGGGTCCACAGCCTCTTCAGAACAAATCTTAGGCCCATTCTTTTACCAAAGTTTGAACCAGATAATCTTCAAGACCTCTCCCAACTCTAATATTCAAGTGAGCAAACATGGAAATAATCACCAAAATGTGAAAATGAATTCTGCAAATGATTTAAAAAAGTTTTAATTTCCATTTTCATTCAGGGTTGATTGATATCACTATTAAACACCATAGGGAAGAAGTTTTCCCATAGTTTGTTGATGAAAGGAAGGACAGAAATTCTTACAGTGAGTTAACAGATGGCTGCAGAATATATTTTTTATACTCTTTTGGGGAAAGAGTTGTCTTCTTGCTGCGTTCTTCACAGAACCTCATTTGAAATGGAAGACAATATACGAGATAGATCTGAAGTATAAATGTGTTGCCCAGAGATGACATAATCTTCTCGAAGTCCATTTCTCAACAGAGGTTTCCTCACAAGCAGAGGAAAAGCACTTTAACAAACCTTCCTTCCTTCCCTGTAATCTACTAGTCTCGGGAGATTGCTAGGGTGAGATCTGTGTTCTGGGTAGTCCCTCGTTTGCTCGTATTTATAGACAAGTTCAATGAAAACTGTATCTTAGGAGTATAGGAATAATAAAGGTTAAACTAAACCTGACAGGACTTGACTATTTAGTGTTTACTTAGCACCATCATATTTCTAAAGTGCCTTAAAATCACCATGATTTCTTAAAGCAGCACTCTGGACTGGATTTGGGATTTATCTGTATTATATGAATGAAGTTCTTCAAAGATACTAACATCTTGCTCTTGTCTGAGGCCAGCCGAGTTTCAAGGCTGTAAGTAAAATGGAGAGAGCTCCTTGGCGATTTATTACTTGCGGTGGGGTCAGGGTGATAAAAGAATAGGAACTTTTTCATTTATCATCAAACTGGATGTTTGGTTAGAAAAGCACATTTTTCCTTAAGGTGAAATATTTCAAGCATGATATAGATTTTGGTTTAACAAAAATTGTTGATGAATCAACCCTTGAAGTTCAAGGCAAACTATTTCTTTTCTTTTAAATTTAATCTTTATTGTATTTTTTCCATTACCATTTAGTCCCCTTATACATGCCTCCCCCAGCAATCACCCACAATTGGCCAACTATTTCTTAGTGGTTCAGGGCCAGAGTCTTTAATCTTATCTCTCTATGCTGTTTTGATAATGATAGGCTTGTTATCCAGATATGTAATTTGTACATATTCTGGAACAGAATTTTTATAGTGAAATTTTTATAAGAAATAAAAAACTTCTGACCAAGATAAAGGCATAGGTAGATACACTTTGCCTCCTTGCACAACCAAAAGAAGGACAACAACAAACTTAAAAAACAAAAAATTACCAGAAATGCCAGAAAAATCAAACTGTATGGAAGTCTAACAACCAAGGAATTAAAGAAGAAACATTCATCCAGACAGGTAGTAGGAGTGAAGACAGGCAGCTGGCGTGGAAAGAACTTGCACCTTATTTGAAAAAATAATGAAGGAGAATTTCCCCAATCTGGCAAAGGAAATAGACTTCCAGGAAATCCAGGAAGCTCAGAGAGTCCCAAATAAGTTGGACCCAAGGAAGCACACACCAAGGCACAACAGAATTACATCAGCCAAGATTAAAGATAAGGAGAGAATCTTAAAAGCAGCAAGACAAAAGGAGACAGTTACTTACAAAGGAGTGCCCATCAGACTGTCAGCTGATTTCTCCAAAGTAACCTTGTAGGCAAGAAGGGGCTGGCAAGAAGTATTCCAAGCATGAAAGCCAAGGACCTACATCCAAGATTACTTCTCATTCAGAATGGAAGGGCAGATAAAGTGCTTCCCAGACAAGGTAAAGTTAAAGGAGTTCATCATCAGCAAGCTCTTATTCTATGAAATGACTTACCGAAGAAAAAGATGATCAAAAATATGAACAGTAAAATGACAACAAACTCACAACTATCAACAACTGAACCTAAAAAAAAAAAAGCAAAAACAAAGTAAGCAAACAACTAGAACAGGAACAGAATCACAGAAATGTAGACCCCACTGAGGATTATCAGTGAGGAGGGAGAGGGGGGAGAATAGAGGAAAATGTGCAGGGAGTAAGTATAAATGGTAAGTACAAAATAGGCAGGGGGAGGGTAAGAACAGTGTGGGAAATGGAGAAACCAGAGAACTTGTATGTATGACTCATGGACATGAACTAAGGTGGGGGCATGCTAGTGGGAGGGGCAGTGCAAGGCGGAGAGGAATAAAGGGGAGAAAAAAAGAAAAATTATTAAAAAGTAAAAAACTAATCTAGGTAGAGTTATTTGCATCTAGATATCTTAACTTCCAAATGGTTCCATTTCCTTAGATCTTTTAATTTTTCCTCTACTGTGCTATACAGTAGTTAATTTACAGGGCCACTAAACATTCTGAAAGAATCAGTGATATTATCAAATTATTCTTTCATATATTTTCAGATGAAAGAGGTTTCAAAATATCTTTAGATGCTTCCTAACAAATAGGTATTTGGGGGGAGAGGGGAGTTTCTCTGTATGTGATACGAACATATGTATGAATAGACATGAGTGCAAAATAGTAAAGTTTTTTAAAGTGTTATTTATTTATTTTTAGAGAGAGGGGAAGACAGAAAGAGGGAGGGAGAGAAACAACGACATGTGGATGCCAGTCACGCACCCCCTACTGTAGATCTGGCCCATGACCCAGGCATGTGCCCTGACTGGAGACCCTTTGGTTCATAGGCCAGTACTCAATCCACTGAGCCACACCAGGCAGGGCGAAAAAATAGAAAAGCTTTTAATCAAAACAGACAGGAAAGTCCCAAGTCACATAACTTTTGGCAATTGCAAGAAGAAACTTCTTGAAAGTACCTGCTAGAGTCAGTCATCAGTAAAAATACAAAGAAAAAAATAGGTTCTTTTGGAAATCAAAGTTGGAGGATTCACACTTTCCAACTGCAAAACTTCCTACAAAGCTACAGTAATCAAGACAGTGCTGTACAGGCATAGGGTAAATAAATATCAAAGGAATAGAATTAAGAGTCCCGAAATTTAAAAAAGAAAAAAAATGGGTTCAGAAACCCTAACACTTAAGGTCAAGTGGTTTTCAATAAGTGTACCAAAACAATTGAATAGCAAAAGAACAGTCTTTTCAACAAATGGTGCTGGAACAACTGGATATCCACAAGCAAATGAATTATGCAGCATCTCTACTTTCTATCACATACAAAAATTAATTAAGTCAAAATACGAGGTCTGTGCAGAGAAGAACCAGCCATGTAATATGAAAAACAGAGACATTTCTTGAAGAAGATACAGGATACAAGAGACACTGCACATAGAACAATGATGCCTTAGTTCCCTTCAAAGCACCTTGGGACCTCACACAGTTCTCCCAATTGCCATAAGCTGCCTTGTTGTATTTTCCTGAATCTCACAGACAGTCTGAAACCACTTACCTTTCAAACATGATTTTAGTTTTTGGAAAAGCCAAAAACTAAAGTTTAGTTTTCACAGGGTGCCAAATCTGTACTGTAGTGGGGCTGAGTTACCTGGGTGATTTGATGTTTCGCAAAACACTCTGCACAAGACGCAACGCATGAGCAAGCACTTTGTTGTGATGAAGCTGCCAATCACCAGTTACCCATAGCTACGGTCTTCTGAATCATCCAAATAGTTTCCGTGGCAGAATGTTCAAGCTTAATGCAAAATGTGATGCAGCTTTATTGCTCTATTCACTCAGTCATTTTAAGTGCAATGGCCACAAAATACACAAGCTCACTCAATGCGTCTACTGCCCCCATAGACTAGTACAGTCAAGTCATTGGTCACACATGCACATTCCAGTCCACTCTCCTTAGCTGCCAGATTACACTGTTGTCGCGCAAACCATTCTCATTATATTAACAATGGTTGGACTTTTTCTGGACAGACTTCATAAATCAAATGACTAAACATAAGAGCTAAAACTATAAAACTTAAAAGAAAGTATAGGAGCAAATCTTCATGACCTTGGCTTAGGTAGTGTTTTCTTAGATGACACCGAAAGCACAAGCAAAAACAAAACCAAAAATTAGCTAAAATGGACTTTGTATCAAAATTAAAATCTTTTGTGCTTCAAAGTGCACCATCAAGAAAGTAAAAAGTTGCTCTGGCTGGGTCACTCACATGTTTAGAGCATTGTCCCATATGCAAGGGTTGCAGGTTCAATCCCAGTCAAAGCACATACAATAAGCAACCAATGAATGTATAAATAAGTGGAACAACATATTAATGTTTTTCTCTCTCTCCAAATCAATCAATAAAAATTTTTTTAAGTAAAAAGTCAACCTAAAAAATGGGAGGAAAAAAATGTGCAACTCATACACCTGGTAAAGGACTTGTTTTTGAAATTCCTAAAGAAATCTTAAGACTCAATTTTTTTTAAATAACACAATTTAAAAATGGACAAAGAATCTGAATAACCATTTGTCCAAAGAAGATAGATATTCAAATGGCCAAGAGCATATGTAAAGATGCTCAACATCATTACTCATCAGAGGAATGCAAATCAAAAACCACTCAAGTAAGATACCACCAGGATGACTACAATCAAAAACAAAATTATAAGTACTGGCAAGGATGTAGAGAAACTGAAACCTTCATATACTGCTGGTGAGAATGTAAAATGGTATAGTTGCTTTGGAAAACAGTCTAGCAGTTCCTCAAAAGATTAGACACACAGTTACCAGGCAATTCCACTCTCAGGCATATACCTAAGAGAAATGAAAATATAGTCTACACTGAAACTTGTACAGAAATTTCAGGAGAATTATTTCTAATAGCCCAGAAGTAGAAACAACCCATATGCCCATCAACTGAATAACAAATAAAATGTAGTATATCCATACAATATTATTCTGCAATAAAAAAATGAAGTACCAATACATACTACAACATGCATGAATTTTGAAAACATGCCAGGTAGAGTAAGCAGTCACAAAACACATACTGTTTGATTCCATTCATATGAAATGTCCAGAATCAGTAAACCTATAGGGACAGAAAGTACATTAGTGGTAGCCTAGGAACAGAGCAGAGGAAAGGGGAGAGGTGGTGACAGGATCACTAGGATATGGGATTTCCTTCTTAGAATGATGACTGTGTTCTAAAATACAGCTATGATTACACAACTCTATGTATATCCTAAACGCCATTTAATTATACACTTTAAATTGTTGAATAGTGTGATATTGAATTACATTGCAATAAAACATTTTAATCCAGGGTTGCTCTCCTCCTACTCCCCACCACTCCCATCAAAAAGGGAGAGGGGTTGTCTTCACAATTTGTCTTGCTGCTGTTATCATAATGAGCGAATGGTGAATAAAGTGGACATACCACTGGACTTTTACTGCTGTCCAAGGAGGAGGTAACAGAGACTGAATTTACCTTTCCATTTGAAAACCAAAACAAACCCATAAAAATTTATGAAACAAAAGTTTTCAGGAAACGAGGCATGAAACATGAAACAATGAAGGTCACTGATCTCTGAAAGATACGAAACAAACATGGTGAGCCACACAACTGCCTGGACTTACTCCCTTTACAAAGTCTGTGGCAGATTCCTTCAGCTGAGAAGGGCCTGAGGTTGAAGGTAGACCAAGGCAGCTAGAGCTCCAGGTGACTGTTCAAAAGAAGAAAGCTCTGCAGAGGGACCCCAGTGCTTTCAGCCAAGTGATGGCCAGCACATGCAAGTGAGGAAATTACCCAAAGCTGGACATTAAAAACTACTCAAAAGGTCTAGAAGAAACAGTGCAGGTACTCACACAGGAATAGGAATAGTGCCTATGCCCACCAAACAAATGAAAAACTTGTAACTCATGGGGAATTGAGTATAGTACTCAGAAAGATCTTACCTGAGTAGTGGGGCAAAATTAGCACTCAACTGACCCCTCAACTGGTCATGAACTCCTTAGCAAAATCAAAAGAGCAAGACACAAAAGAATCAAATTATTTCCATGTAACTTAACTGCACTCCAGAACAAAGCTTAAGGATACTTATAGAAATAAAATAGCACCCAGAACACAACAAGGTAAAATTCGGAATGTATGGTATCCACTCAAAACTTACCAGACAGGAAAACACAAGCAATAATGAGAAGATTCATCAAAACCAAATCAATTCTGACAGAGATACTGAAATTATAGACAAGGAATTAAAACAGCTATTATAACTGTATTCCATACATTCAAAAAGTAGAAACCTAGAAAATACTGTAAAAGACAAATCTTCTACAGATAACAAGCAGTATCTGAGATGTAAAATACACTAGTTGGGCCATCGCCAGGTGGTTCAGTTGGTTGGAGCATCATGCCATACATCAAAGGACTGCAGGTTCCATCCCTGTGTATGAGACGCAACCAGTCGATGCTTCTCTCTCACACCAATGTTTCTCTCTCTCTCTCCCTCTGTCTCTGTCTCTCTCTCTCTCTCTCCCTCAAATCAATGAAAGCATGTCCTTGGGTGAGGATTAATAATAAAACAAATTAAAAACCAATACACTAAACAGGATTAATGGCAGAGTCAACACTGAAGAAGAAACTAGCCCAAATGAAGCCCAAAAGAAAAAAATAAAGGCTGTAAGACAATTTCAAGTGGCCTAATAAACACGTGATGGGAGTGCCCAAATATAAAAACAAGGAAAGGATATGAAGAAAAAAAATTAAAGAAATAGTGACTACAATTTTTCCAAATTCGATGATACTTCTAAATCCACAGATCCAAGAAGCTCACAAATCTAAAGCACAAAAAACATGAAGAAAAATACACCAGGACACATCACAATTAAATTACTCAAAACCAAGGATAAAGGGGAAATCTTAAAAGCATTCAGAGAAAATAGCATGTACACATATAAAGGAACAAAATAAGGACAGCAGATTTCTCAATAGAAACAATTCAAGTGACAAGATGGTGTAATAACATCTCTAAAACACTGAAAGAATAAACTAACAACACAGAATATTATCTAAGCAAAAATATCTCTCAAAAATGAAAGCACCACAAAGAAAGTTTTCAGACATACAAAAGCTAAAAAAATTCATCACCAGCAGTACTATATTACAAAATAATGATAAAATAAGTCCTTCAGACAGGAGGAAAATGGTATCAGATAAAATATGGATCTATACAAGAAATGAAAAGCACCGGGAATGCAAACCACATGGATACACATATTAGGTTTTTTCCTTACTATTTATTTATTTATTTATTTATTTTAATTAACTGTTAAGTAATTTCTAGGATGGCAGCCAAGGTAAACCCAGCTCACCTCCTTGCACAACCACATCAAAATTACAACTAAACTATAGAACGACCATTGTTCAGAACCATCAGAAATCAAGATAAATGGAAGTCCTACAACTATGGAATTAAAGAAGAAATTACATCGTGACTGGCAGGAGAGGCAGAGACATGGAGTGGCCTGGTCCCACACCTACAGGTGGTGGATAAAAATCGAGAAGGAAATCTAAGGAGTGAGGGATCACAGACCCACACCAGGGCCCCCAGACCAGGGGTTCCAGTGCCATGAAGAGAAGTCGCCATAACTTCTGGCTGTAAAAACCAGTGAGGATTGAGATTGTGGAAGAAAGAAACTCTGGACTCCCTGGCAGTTCCTCTTAAAGGGCCTGCAGACTTACTCAGACTCCCTCCCTCTGAACTCCAGCACAGGGACAGCAGATTGAAAGGCACCAGAAGCATAGGGGGAGGAAGTGAAGTGTGTGGCATCAGGGCAAGAGCCAGGGGACACCTTTCTCCCAGACAGAACTGTAGGCAGAGGCCACTGTTCCTTTTCTGAACCTTACCCCCACATGAGCCAGCAGGTGGGCACCATATCTGAGACCCTATCAACCTGGCTAACACTGTTTGCCCCACTCTGGTGATTCCCTGAGGCCCTTGCCCTACCCAACTTTTGGACCCACCAAGATATTTCCAGTGGCTTTTCTATATGAACGGCTTGTCTTGGCCCATGCTTCATATTTTCCTAAATTATCTCAAACAACCAGCATCTGGCATCAGCGAGTCCCATACCTCTCGCTAAGTTGTCCCAGGTCTGGCACTAGCAGCAGCCTTGGTTCACAGCTTAGCCTCACCTGGGCACTTCCAAGCCCAGCACAAGTAGCAGCCATCTGCAGATCACTTTGTAGCTTATGTTGTGTGACCCCTGATGGAACACAGGCAGTGGCTGACTTTGGAAATGCCAACAGCAATCAAGCCTGAACAAGAGGAGGGTGTACAACAGCCAGCACAGTGGGAGCACCTCAAATACCCAACTTGGGTAAAAGAGGAAGCTCTGTCTCTAGATGCTACAGAACACTTACTACATTAGGCCACACTACCAAGCCTGGGAGAGGTAGCAACTCTACCTAATACATAGAAACAAACACAGGGAGACTGCCAAAATGAGGAGACAAAGAAACATGGCCCAAATGATAGAACAGAACAAAACTCCAGAAAAAGAACTAAATAAAATGAAGACAAACAAGATACTAGATGCAGAGTTCAAAACACTGGTTATAAGGATGCTCAGTGAACTTAGTGAGAACTTCCAAAACATTAAAATAGGCATGGAAACTATAAAAAAAGAACCAGTCAGAAATGAAGGATACACTAATTAAAATAAAGAACAATCTACAGGGAATCAACAGTAGAGTGGATGAAGCCTAGAATCAAATCAGCAATTTGGAATAGAAGAAAGCAAAAAAACACCTAATCAGAAGAGCAAGAAGAAAAAAGAATCCAAAGAAATGAGGATAATGCAAGCAGCCTCTGGGACAACTTCAAGAATATCAACATTCACATCATAGGGGAGCTGGAAGGAGAAGTGAGAGAGAAAAAAAATGGAAACCCATTTGAAAAAAAATGATGACAGAAAACTCCCCTAAATTGGTAAAGGAAGCAGACATACAAGTGCAAAAAGTCCCAAACAAGATGAATCCAAAGAGGTCTACCCCAAGACACCTCATAATTAAAATGCTAAAGGTTAAAGACAAAGAGAGAATATTAAAAGCAGCAAAAGAAAAGCAGCTAGTTACTAACAAGGGGAACCCCCATAAGACTGTCAGCTGATTTCTCAAAAGAAACATGCATGCTAGAAGGGATTGGCAAGAAATACTCAAAGTCATGAAAAGCAAGGATCTACAATCAAGATTACTCTATCCAGCAAAGCTATCATTTAGAATCGAAGGAGAGATAAAGAGCTTCCCAGACAAGAAAAAACTAAAGGAGTTCATCAACAAACCAGCATTATATGAAATGTTAAAGGGTCTTTTCTAAGAAGAAGATAAAAAATATAAATAATAAAATGGCAACAAATACATATCTATCAACAACTGAATCTAAAAACAAATAAAAATACAAATACAAAAACAAAATAAACAGGTAGAACAGAAACAGAATCATATTTCCAGAGAACATTTTGATGGTTGCCAGATAGGAGATGGGTTAGAGGCATGGGTGGAAAAGGTAAAGGGATTAAGAAGTACAAATCAGTAGTTCCAGAATTGTCATGGGAATATAAAGTACAGCATAGGAAACAGAGTAACTGAAAAACACATATGCATGGCCCATGGACATGGACAACAGTGTGGGAACTGCCTGAGGGAGTGGAGAAGAGGCTGGGTGGAAGAAGAAAATGGGGAGAAAATTGGGCCAACTGTAACAGCATAATCAATAAAATATAATTTTAAAAAAGTTAACTGTTTAAACAAAAATAATACCAATATATTTTGAGATTTATGACATATAAAAGTCATAACAAAAATACTGCAAGGCCAGGTAAGGAGAAGTGCAAGTGATACTATTGTAACATTCTTATATTGTACATGAAGTACACATCACTTACTGTGACAAGTTAAAAGTATGTTCTATAACCTTAAAGCAAACTATAAAATAGCTAATAAGCCAGAAAATGGAATCATATAAACACTCAATTAATCCAAAGGAAAGCAGAATAAAAGGGGAAAGGCAACAAAAAGGAAATCCTCAGCAGAAAGAGCCAGAAAGAAATGAAAAACAAAATAAAGGTCAAGAATGTCCTAGATTTAGCACTTTAAATCACTTTTTTCATATAATACATAAAAAGGAGAATACATATTTTCAATTAATTGAGTAGTAAACTAATTCAATCCTGGTGTTGATGACTGTCAGAGGTCTTGTCACAACAAAATAAAAAAGAATTTCACACTTTGAAGGCTAGCAAAAGCCTTTTTGCCAGCATTATTAGAGAAAGATTAGAAATATTTCACCTGATATTGAGTTTTTAAAAAAAGCCCACAAAACTATTTTATTCAGTAGGCTTAGGAAAAGTATCTTTTGTCTATATAATCAAAAAGCAAATATACAGTACCTAAAAAGAAATGGAAAACTTCACCTTTTAAATTATTTCTTTTTTTAATTCAACTCAGAAATTTATTTAAAACTATCTCAACATCACAAAGCTATACCACATTGTTGCCATTTTACAGAAGTCACTTCCATCCCTAATGTTCAAGGAGAACAGCCACTGAATAAAGTAGTCCCTATGTGATCTACTCTGGGCCATCCGTTCACCAGATACTCCAGATATCATCATTCCTAATGTTGCACAAAGGGCACTCCAAGAAGTCCAATGAGAGCTCCTTCTCCACAGTACTTCTCTGGGGATAGTTAGAGTACTAAATGAATAAACTACTAACTCCTAACTGATGCAGGAGATTCAAAACAGCAATCAACACCAAAACAGCAGCGATATAGAACACAAGGCCTCCCAAAAGACAGATGGATGGTTCAAAGCGAACAGTAAGGGGCCAGCAATTACCATAACCAACAAAACACACCCCTCTTATCTTTACTCAAAGCTCTATTAATCAAGGTTATGCGTCATCAGCTCAAGGCTTGTTTTAACTATAAGTTGACTGTTCTTGCTCCTTACCCATCTATGCCTCCTGCACAGAATCTGAATTTAAATCATAAAGCTCCACAGTGTACACCATATCTAGTTTAGCAGATCTAGCTTAGCTATATACTCCCACAGGCCATGCTCTTCCCCACCTGCAGTTTCATCCTCTTCGAACTGCTTGCTCTGTGTTCCACAAAGGCACAAGGTGACTGCTCTTCCTGTTCACTGCCAACACTGAGCAAACCACACATGGTGCCAAGCACATACCATATATGCATTAAGTATGTAATAAATGATTAAAAGGAATCTGGCCTAGCAGAGCAGACTCAAAATATTTACAGACAGAGAAACAGAAACCGGATTCTAGGTTCTCAAATCACTAAAGAGTAAAGAGCTGAACATCCATAATTTTTTTTCTGGAAACTAAGGAAAGGAACAACAAGAATGGATGAAAGAACATACAAAGTGGGCAAAAGTAGGTTTACAGCTCTGAGTACACAAGTTTATTCTTATATTAATATTTATTATGTGTCCCACCTTGTATGTACCACATACAGAGAGATAACAGACATGCTCTAATATACCAACTTCAAACAGGAAAGGCCCTAGAATTAAAGGTATGCCCTAGCAGGTGAATGAATACACTCAATAAATTGTGTTGCCTGAATGTGCATCCTCAACCTCAGGCAATACTCACTAACTTGGGATCCCCAATAAATTGTACATGCCTTTGATGTACAGCACTAATTTGGGTAATATCAGTCTTGACTTTAGATCTCAAAACTAAATAGTGATAAAACTACACAGCAATTATTCATAAAGAGGGTCGCAGAAAAACTGATGGGCGAAAGGACTCTGGTTGTCAGTGGTTGTCAGCAGTATTCTGTTGTTATTTTCATAGCAGGTAAGAATGAAAACTCTAAGTACAAGAATTTTCAAAAAGTAAACTATTATTAAATTTAATGACATATGTTCTGATTTCAGTAAGTCCCTAATAAAAGACATCATAAAAGTACTTTAGAATAAAAGGTAAGAAAAATAAAAGATACACTTGAAGCGAATCAAATATATAATTGTACTCCCCCATATGCCACAGAACAAATCATTTATTTAACTTGGTATATATCCTTCTGACCAAAGAGAATACATTATGTTTTGTTTTTCTTCTAAATTCTGGTAAGTCAACAGGTTCTGTCTACGATAAAGGAAAACTCCAGTCTTTAGCATCATATGGCAAATGGCTGGATATTTAACAATGGAGTCCCCCAAAAAGGCATCAGAAGGAAAAATTGGTTTGGCCTAGTTCCTGATACCAATGACCTTACTGACAGTAAAGAGTTTGTCTTCACAGGGATAAGAAACTATATTCACTTAAAGAAATGACTTAAACTCACAGTAATAACTAATAATGGGAGAGGGGAAGATAAAGGCTTCAGGGAAGCAACAGACAGGCAGGCAGCAGGGTCATCATAAAACCTGAAGGCATGTGGTTATACTGCTAAGAAATGGGAAGACCCAGGAAGATCAATTTCCACTCTTTCTCCTTCCATGTACAACTGCAAGGTGTGTTCCCATTGAGCAGCTCTCCTGCCCAAGCTGGGGATGCCAGGCCACAGCACCTGCTTGAGTGCATTATTCACAATAGCCAAAAACCAGGAACAACAGCAACACCCACCAACTGGTGAGTAGACAGAAGTAGCTGGATATCCATACTCTAGAAGACTGTCGAGCAATAATAAAGGAACAAGCTACCACACTTAACAGTACAATGAGCCTCAAAAAAAAAAATATGATGCAAGGTGAAATGTTCGAAGAAGGCAAATTTAGCCCCGACAGCTGTGACCCAGTTGGATGGGCACCACCTGCAAATAGAAAGGTCGTGGGTTTGATTCCCAGTCAGGGCACATGCCTAGGTTGCAGGTTCAGTCCCTGGATAGGGCAACCAACCGATGTTTCTCTCTCACATGGATGTTTCTCTCCCTCTCTTTCTCCCTCCCATCCCCTCTCTCTAAAAATAAATAAATAAAATCTTTTTTTTCAAAGACAAATTTATAAAGACAGGATTAGTGGTTGTCTGGAGCTCTCGATTAGAGCAAGTATTAACTGTAAATGAGTATGAGGATCTTGCTAAAGTGATGAAAGAATTCTAACACTGATTTAGGGTGATGGCTGCACCACTTAGTAAATTTGCTAAAAATCACTGAAATGTAAGCTTCAATGAATGAAATGTGAAATTCTTAATACATAAACCTTACCTCCATAAAGCTGTTTAAAAAACAAAACACAAAAAACCCTGTTGAAAAAATTTCTAAATCCCTTGAAGGCTTGTTCAGAGCAGCAGCAAGCCTGATCATAGTACTGCTCTGCTCCTGTCTCACTCTCTCTGTCCCTCGCCCCCGTCTCCCTGGGCTTGCAACTCCCAAGGTATTTCAGCACACAGGTCAAGCACTAAGGCACTACTTTACTCCTGTTTTTGTTTTCTGTTGTTGCTGTGGTAAGTTACTGGTCTGGATAAAAAATAACAAACACCTGGGCAAAACCAAAAAAGTTTAAAATCAAAGATACGACTTCTAGTTAACTTCCAGGTTGGTGAACTGATTCCAGGAGTCATAGGGGTAACTCTCATAAAAATAATTATAAGGTAAACAGAAGAATAAAGAAATAAAGGGAAGGGGATGACAGCAGAGATCATTTCTATCAAGTCTTGACAACTAAAAAAATGGAGCTGGAGCAGTAATTCATTTAGTAAAGAGGAAAACCTTACAACTTAAGTGCATACTAGTAAGGGTACCAAATGTGAGGCAATCTGCCCCATAGAACCCCGAGATCTTCATTTGGAAGCAACTGACAGCAAGTAAAGTATCTTAAAGCTACAATCAGGAGAACTGATATTTAGTGGTTAAACATCCCAGGTTCCCTGTCACTACCTTGAACAGTCTGGTGACTATCCCACATTATTCCACGCCCACAGGAAGCCAGAGGTTTAGTCCCTGAAGAAATTGAAGGAGAAATGCTCCAGATGAGAGGACGTAAGGCAAAGAGGTGGGACACAGGATTGAAAAGCTAACATATTAGAATGTAGGTTCTCCAGACTCCTTTCTCTGTCCTGAACCCCAGAATTCCAATAAACAGATATAGAATGCCTAGGCAGGAAAAGCCTCTGAGTATTCTTCTCAGAGAAACTGATCCCAAAGAAAGGGCCTACAGGTATTTCAAAGTGGGATTCTCATTCTATGGTAATGTACTGATCCCACCTGCCCTCTCTACACTGAAGTACCACGTACCAAGAACTTCCTGCTCTTGTTCACTGAGGCTCCAACTCATTTCTACTGCCTTACTTTTAACTATGAGCAGTCATAAATCTCCAGGGATTTCAGGAAAATCTTCAGCATTAAACACAAAGACCAAAATAAACAGGATAAATGAAATACGGAAGAAAGAGAGGGAAAACACAGGAGCACAAGAAAATCAAGGAAAAAAAAAAAGAAAGTATACTGTATATACTCAGAGAGATGAGACATATCCACAAAAGAATAGACACAGTTAAAAAAATGAGTGTTGCTCTAAATTAAAAATATGATAAAGGTAAAAATTCAATAAAAATACTACATGTAAAGTCAGAAACAACTCATAATAGCAGAGCAAAGAGACAAAAAAAATACATAACAGTAGAGGAAAATATAGAAAAAATAAAAAAAGTGATTACTAGGACTTCCAGAAAGGCAAAGCAAAGAAAATAGAGGAGAGGACGAAAAAAATCTCTCAGAAAAAAAGGTCATCTCCAGATGTTCAAAAAATTAACCAAGTACTTAGAATAGTGAATGACAACAAGAGACACGCAAACTCTAATACCAAGAATACAGAGAATATCCTAAAAGCTTGCCAAAAGAAGTTTCAAACAGGTCACACTCAAACAACAGAGCAATGTATTCAAAATTCCAAAGGAAAAAGATATTCAACCTAGAATGCTGTCTACCACATATAGTTAACATGCAAACCTCACATAAAGGAATAATAAAGATATTTTCAGCCACCCAAGGACATAAAACCTTTACAGCTCTTGCATCTTTCTTATAAGGCTCCGGGAGCGTGTGCTGCAGGAAGGAAGATAAGGTAGCAAACCAAAAAAGACTGGTATCCAGGAAACAGATGTTCCAGGTCAACAGCGGTGCCCCAAGTCTAGGGGGGAACCATACCTGGCCAGCTGTGAGATACCTCTTGGGAGAAAAAAAATAGAATCAGTTATCTGAAACACTAAATCATCTGACATATTTAAGCATTTGGAAAAATTGTTGAAAAAAGCGTAACTTTGCCAGGCATTTGGCGTATTTCTAGGGCACTTGAGAGGAACATAGTAGTAACAGGCACACAGAAAACAAGGCTAGTGAAAAAGTAAGACAACATGAGGGAGGAGTGTTTAAAAAGGAAATGTGATCGTATTAGACTGTTTGGCTCAGGTATTTACATAGACATGATAACACAAGCAATTATCACTTTAATCCAAAATTACGATGGACTTATTTACGGGGGGAGGAGAGTATAAAAGCTAAATCTTCAGCTAACCACAGAAGTACACTCATGACAACTATACTGTTAAATCAGTAAGTATATAAAATTGATAAATCAAGGAATAGCCACAGAAGCACATAATTTACAAATACGGCAGTAAATTTCAGATACAGCACCTAAAAGCACTGAAAACAGATTCCTCTTGGGAACAGGGTGACTAGTCCGGGTTCTGACAAGAGAATTTGATTATCGCTACATTGTAACTATGCGTATTCGTAAGTTTGATAAGTTTTCTAAGGCCCTGCCTATCATATAATGAAAATAAAGTTTTTAACTCATAACATAAAAGTGGGTTTTTTCCTAACTATTTGAATTTAGTAGAATAATTTGTCAATGTATGGTTATACTTGAGATAGTTACAACGCCCCAGAGATCAACGGCAAATCAAGCATAAAGCTGTGAGCAGCACGTGCCCTGCCCCTACTTCTCCAGGCTGGGAGAACAAGTGCTTGGAGTGGACAGTGGTCCCCAGTCTCCAGCTTGCCAATGCAACAAGCTATCCAAGAGCCCACTAACAGCCCTGGCAGAATCAATCCTGCCAGTTCAGTACTTTTCCAAATGCAGTGTGGGGATTAGTACACAAGATAATTTCAGAAATTGAGAATAAATGTGTAAAATCTTTTATAACTATTTGATAGGGTAATATTATGTCCTTTGATTCTAATAAAAATATTGAAACTGGTATTTTGTATGTCTACTTTTTCATTTCACCTTTTAGTTATTTGTACTGAGTATTACAGCACAGAGAAGCCCTGCGGAGGCTGAAACACCCACTGAAGTTGGAGCCGGTTGCACATGCAGTGTCTGCTGTGCCTGAGTGAGTACAAGCATGCTACATGGGGGGTGGGGAACCAGAAACATTACAGGATGTCAGTCATGTTACATATTTGGCATTTTTCATCCAGTCATCCCCCTGCTTCCTTTACCACAGAGAACAGGGCCCAGCTCATGTAACAGCACAGGTGAGTACTATCAGTGGTTAATCATTTTGCACCTTGTCTCCCCAATTTAGTTCTAAGTTTCTTATAATGCTACACAGATGTCAGAGTGTCAAGAATCCCAATTTTAAAAACCTGGTAAGTCCTAAAACTTACCATTGTCCTTCCTTTTAAAATTCTTATAGAAGAAAGTGCCTCCGAGCTTGGCGTCTCCTAACATACCACTTCTCTTCTGAATGATGCCAGCAGACTTTTATTACTGAACTAGCTTCATAAGAGAATATCATATTCTGTCTGAGAGTCATAAAACATTGTAAAACCTAGGATCATATGGCTGCTGCACTGGTCACTGGTAATACAGCATTACCCTGCCTTCTCCATTCCTTCCTAGCCAGCCCTTCACATCTCCAAAAAATTTATCCTGATTCAATTCTTGCATTATCATTTTAGAAAAAAAACTGTCAGCCAATTACGTAAAAATTAAACTAGTATTTGGCAAACTCTATCCCCTAAAAATCAAGTAATTGGTCCCAAATTAAATAGTAATTTACATCTTACAAAATCAAGTAACTTGTCCCAAATTAACTAGTAAATATATCTTAACATCTTGAACACTGGCAATTTCAACCAGTATTATAAGAAACCCATTTGAATTCATGAAAAATCTGTTTAAACATTCAAAGCAATTACTTGCAAGTACTTTATAGGATGACCTATGATCAACTATAGATGTATCTATTTATAAGAGAAACAAAGTTTATAAAAGTAAGGCAGTAACCTAAAATTGTTTCAACCATTAAAACTGTCACAAATTCTCAGTAAGTATCTGATTTGAAAATTTCCTATTAAGTCTTTCACTCTAACACAATCAACTGTCAAGCAACCTGTACCTTCGTACACTTCACTTCAACGCCCGTACCAGACCTGTACACGAGAGGGGGAGTGGGCCTTCCAGTGTATCTATCAGATATCAGTGCTGCTCTCTGGTCAATAGTTCTGCTTCAGGACCTGGACCACCCACGTCTGAAGGCATCATACTAGTGTAATTATTTCAATATTCTACTGCCACCTGCTGATATTTTTATATGATTGGAATACAGAAAAATGAAAGCACTGATACTGATAAGCACAGCCATCATAAACTTAGTAAACTGAGATATGGAAAACATCTGATTCTCTAAGACTAGGCAATTCCTTGGCTCAAGTAGTTGTTCACAACCAGGTGACCAAGTATTTACTAATAAAGCAAAGAAAATAAAAGACCATGTATGAAATTCATGTGTCAAAGCACCCATCTCTTAAGTTAAAATCTACTTAGCTTACAATAGTTTTAGCTTCCTGGGAATGAAACTCCTTACATGATTATTCCTTGGCTTAGTACACCTGTATAGGGATGCATTATTTCAAAAATACCTTTCCTCTTCCAAAATCAGTCCACAAAAATCTACAAATACATTGCAGCAAAAGTTCCCCTGGCTAATAATTTTGGGTTATGTCAGCATGTAGAGATATACATATATCCAATACTGGTTAAGGACAAAATGACAAAACACAAGTTTACAGCTCTGCGAATGAACATTTATTTATCATGAAGTTTCAAGCAATAAGAATTAAAAACCCACCATCAGCAGGGCTTCACCTGATGGTTAGATGTTCCTGATTTAGTTTAGTTCCAAAACAGTTTTTGGAAGTTTGGGGTTGGTATTTCTTAAGAGCTACACAGCAACATGTGTTCAGCAGGACTGGCTTCCTCTCCCATTACCCAGGTCCAGAAACCTTCCAGCACGAAGGACCTCTGTCTCAGAACAAGTCTGTACATGTCACTCAGCACAGATCAACCCTCCTAATGAAAACATCTACTACAAAATTTGTTTTGTCTCACTGGGAAAAACATCTCCAGTTGAGAACAAGAGAGGCTACACTTACAACATTTAAACCCCTCATAATAGCTGAAGTGCTTGCTTGAAAACATTAGACAAACAATTTTAAAAGCTACACAATTTATAGGGCACTTTTTGGTGAGCAATGGAAAGTGATTTCAGCACTTTCACAAATCCCAAAGCTCCTTCTAGTGGGCAAGGAGAGCACCCATTTAAAGGGCCACACCAAAGCCTGTAAAGAATGAGTGAATTCCCCACAATGGAGCCCAAGAATCCACCCAACACTCTTCCTTTCTACCACCACTGCCACCACCCTTCACCTGCTCTCTGCTCTCTGCTGGACTGCTGTCCTAGGATCACCATCTTTCCTGTTTCTTGCCAAAACATCATCCAATCAAATCTCATACTCTCAGGGAGCCCCAACCCCGGCAAACTTTCAACGGCTCCTCAATGCTCAAAGAATGATTTCCACCCTTAAACTGTGTGCAAATAACCTCTCTCCGAGATGTCCTGTGCTCCCTAAACCTCCTGCCATTCCCAGAGGTCACCCTCAGCCCTTCTGTCACACACACAGTGTCAGGCAGGGTCAAGATGCTCAGTCTCTACTGGGAGTAAACTTTGACTCCATATACTGCACCCACTGAGTTGTAAACTCCCAAACTTCCTCTCTCTCTCTACAGATGTAGGACTTCCTTTTCCAGGTATTTTGGAACACCAGCCACTGAATGATCACAACATAAAAAATAACAGTAGTTATCCCAAGAAAAAAAATTGTCAAATTATTTTTAAAAATTCAATGTAACAAAGGAATTATAATTGATTATCTCTGGTTTTTATTTCTCAAGTTATCACCTTCCCCCTTTGATGGAAGTAATTAAAATTCACTACATTAACTCAGGATGCTCAAGATCATCCTATAGTCACTTTTATAAATATGTGGTATTATGAATAAAACCTTGTAAACAGAAATTCACAATTTTAAGTTTTAATTTATATGAATGTTCTTTTCTAAGAGCCCTGAAAAATCTAAGGCAAAAATAAATTTCCCTAAATAAAATATATCCTGTGTTTCAACTCCTTTTTAAAGACACAGGTATATACTGTTCAACTATACCCAGACTATTTACTATTTTTTTCAGAGATAAATTATAAACTATCAAACTATCATCCAAAAAAAGCCATTTTCACATACATATCAAAACTCAAAAAACTCCCCCTTCCTATTAATTCACTTCACATATAGTCTTCTCAAAATAAGCAACCACTATCTCTATAAAATTAAAATTTCATAGAAAAAAATGAAATATTGGGACTATGGGTTGTTCATCTTACAGGTGTTTTACCTGAAATTGCTTTAAGAAAAAAAAAACTTCTTTATAAATAATTAGTCACAAATACTTTCCAAACTCTGCCACTATTCCCATTGATGGTGTTTAGTAGCAATAAACACATGCTAGAGTGTTAACAATTTAATCCCAAAACCACCATCTGTAAATCATGCCAAAGAAAGTCCTAAATAGACTCCTGTGCATAATAGGTGGTTCTAGAATGACACATTTGAAGGGAGAAAGAAAATGGAGATGTTAACTGTTTTTGCCATCTCTACCACTTCAGCTTCCCAGTTCATAAACTATAAAGAATTTCTTGTGATAGTAAGAAAACATATATGAAGCAATCAGAAAAATGTTAACACTGAATATTTGATGCTAAGGAATTAATTTTTTTAGGTGTGAGAACAGCACAGTGATAATCTAATAAACAGAAAAGATACATACTTAAGTGTTTATGGTTGAAAAGATTAAGATAATGGAGGGAAGGAAGACACAGATACCATATTAGTCAGGTGTTGGTAACAGTTAAACTGAGTGAGTAATCTATTCTCTCCTTTTATATGTTGAAATTTTCCAAATAATAAAAAAAAAACTGCTGGTGAAGAAAATCTCAGGCACTATTTTGTTCATGATTGTATGTATGCCACTTTTGCATAGATCTCTTAATTCCTTAATCTCTCAGTCTGCAAATTTCTCTCAGAAATTCTAAATTTGAGAATTTCTCCTCATCTGTACAAACTGTTGCCATCAAGAGAGCTGTGTCACTGCCAGTGTCCCAAATACTTCCCAAATGCAATGCTCAGCAAATCTATTTCAAAAGCTTGGAGGGAAAGGAGGATAGAACCAAAGAAGAAATGAGAAGCAGTAAAAACTTAACAATGAACCTGCTATCATAAAGTACTCTCACCTCTTAAAACCAATTAATACACATTAGGGTTTCATTCTTTCTTTTTCTTATGGTTTAAGAACAGATTGTTGGTTTCTGGTTTACTTTACTGCCCTTCACATCCATGCTGACCCCAGAAGATACAAACAATCCAACCACTGTGTAACCAGGTCAAAAACAAGCTTTGGCTAACTCACTTGGAGGAGTACTCTCACCACTTTAAATTTGGCCAGAAAAACTGGGTTAGAAAAAACTGCTGCTTAAACAAACACCAGGGCAATTTTCCAAAGGCTTCCAAATTCAGCTGAGCCCAGCAGGCTGATTTAACAGATATTTTAAATTCAAATATCTGACCTCAACAGTTAAACAACAAAACACAAGCTAATTTTCTTGGGATCACCTACAACTTCAGACCATAGACCAATATACAGCCCAGGCCAGGGGAAGCTGGGGCTGGGGAGAGGCATTCCAAGTGATAGATAAAACTTCCTCATAAAGCAGGAGAGACAATAGGATCCACACTTAACTCGGCATAAGAAAATGTCTAGAGTCAGCTTCCAATCCCGTCCTCCATTTTTAATGAAACAATGACAATTCTTCATGGTGAACCACAAAGCCTTGCTTCATAAGGTATTTTTTTCTATCCCCACCTTGTACCCACTCTAACAGCTAGAAAACACCCCCAGTGCAGCTAACTTTTAGAAAACGTTTGGTAGTAAAAAACAAATGACGACATGGAAAATTTAACATTGTGTTTCAAATGTTCAAGGCCTGCACCTCCATTACCTACAGCTCTTCCATAACCTCTAGAATGTGCACTGGATAAAATGAACAGCACTGTTAGTCACAGCAGGTGTCAGCTACTCAGGGTAGACTCACAGTCCCCAGATTTTAGTTCCATCTGGGGCTGGGGGGTGGGTGGAATGTTAGGAAAAGGCAGAAAGGCCTGAGCTAGCTGTGAAAGCTGGGCATCCTCTTTACTGCACATTCTCCCTTGGTTCTGTTTCAACTACACACCTGTCAAACAGGTTATTCTTGGAATTCAGATTTTATAATCCTCACACTGCAATTCTTCCTGCTCCTGTTGCCCAAACACACACCCTCCCTTTCTTCCAAAAATACGTATCCATCAGTAGAATGTATGATAGAATTACAAAGTGTCACAAACTCTGCACCTTGAGCTCTCCGCAAGCATTCAAAAGAGTAAACAATGACAATTTTCAAGAAGGTCAAGGCAGGGGTTAGGATGACCATAGGCAAAGCCTGCCTATTCTGAATTTTAATTAACACACACACACATTAAGAAGGCCAGATTTGGGAAGAACAAAAAAATGAAGGCTGTCTTATAAAAAAAAAAAATGTCTTTCCATTTTATTATAGTGCATGCCTAAGAGTGTAGCTTATTTCCTTATCTCAAAGGCAGGAAATGAGGTCTTTTAAGGCCAGTCTGAATATAAGCTCTGTTTAAAAACAGAAGGCCTGCAAGGAGAAGCCCCTTTCCCAACTTTGACCAAGTGGCGTGGCCTGCGGTCAGTGGCGTGTTTACCACCAGTCTTCTCCCCGACAAGAAGTTTCAACAAGCCACGGGAAACAAAGAAGGTAAGGTGCCTCACACCGACCTTATAGACTTGTCCGTAGGTGCCATTTCCAACCACTTCCACCAGCTCAAAAATCCCAGCAGGGTCCTAGACAAGAAGGAGGGAAGGTTATCTTCTGAAAGCAGCACACAATTAATCAATAAAGAAGGGCAGCTAGAGAGAAAGGGTGGCTTCAAGGAGGTGGGTTCCATCGGCATGCTTGCCCAAAACCGAGAGCCGGGTGCGGTCGTGGGGGGCGGCGGCGATGAGTAGCGCCCCAGCCCCGCACACGCGGACACAGACAGACAAAAGGGCCGCCGCGTTAGCGGCTGCGCCCAAGCGCCCAGGGCGCGGTCCCCGCTCCCCGCGCGCCCGAGGCCGGCCCGTGGCGCCCACTCACCCGCAGGGAGGAGAGGTCGATGTCCACCAGACTTTTTGCAGGGGAGTCGTTCGCCATTTTCCTTTTTTGCCACCCAAAGCGAGTGTCAGGATGAAGACAGCGATGGCTGAGTGATCTTGTCACAGGCCCGGCGGCTGCGGGCGGAGCGTTCGCGGGGCGGCAGCGGCGCTCACACCATGGCGGCGGGCGGCAGCACCCGCGTCTCCAGGCCTCAGCCCCGCGCCCGCGCCTGCTCACGGGCCGGGAGCTAGGGGTGCCGCGCCGCCGACAGTGGAGCGAGTGCGCGCGAGGCCTGGAGACAAAGCTCCCCGGGCGGTGGGGGTGGAGCAGGGAGGAGGGCGGAGGAGAAGGGTGGCGCGAGAGGAGGGGACACCGGACACCAAAAACATATTCCGCCGAGACAGAAAACAGCTCCCCCTTTCTTGCTCCGGCAGGAAGGACGGGCGGAAACGCACTCCCACCGTAGCCCCGCCTGGAGGGCGCGGGTCGGCCGCCCGCGTGGCGTGAATGTACATCGGGGGTGCGGCCGAACAATGGCCGCCGGGCGCCCAGCACCGCGCCCTCCCGAGGGGTTGGACACGCAGAACACAGGCTGGGTAGCCCCGCTGCTGTGCTGAGTGCACAAGGACGCCCTCACCTCGCACTAACAAGCACGGACCCAAACGCCAAGAAGCAGCGGACCCTTACCCAGGTCTGGGAGAGGCTGTGTGCTGCTGGACCATCTACTAAACGGACGCGAAAGGGGTGTGCCTAAGCGGAGGACCGTCCTCTCTCCTCACCCCCACTTATCCCCACCCCCTCCCGCACCACCAGGTTCTCTACCCTCAAGACCTTCATTTCTCATTTCCCTACATGGTTTTCTTGTCCTTTTCTTCTTCTCCAGGCCAAACTTCTGACCCGGTTGTCGTTGGTGGATTCGCTGAGCGTCCCTTAGCTGCGAGGTCCCAAAATTTTAGGTGGAAACAGTTTCCAAAACAACTCCTCTAATTGCCTCGTGCTGGGTTACCTCAGGTGAATGGTAAAAAACTTGGGGTCATCAGTATTGACCCAAGTTCTGTGCCGACAGATCATTAAGGCTCAATAAACAGGCATCTTCCAGCAACTTAAATTGTCGGAGGTTAGACAACTTAATCCTATTAACCAAGAATTTTTTTTCTATGAACCAATTTTAATCCTAGTAACCAATAATTTTTACTGGATGAAAACTTTCGATGGCTCCGTATTACTTCACAACAGGTTCCAAACCTAAGCGCAGGGAATCACCACGAGGGATTGTAAAAGCATCAACTGCTGACCCCACCTCCAGTTTCTGATTCAGCAGATCCGGGATAGGCCTAATAATCTGCATTTCTAACAGGTCTTCAGAGGACGCTAATATTGCTGTTACTGGGATCAAACTTTGAGATGAGGAGCCTCACAGTATGTAAACCCAAGACGCTTCATAATTAGGCCTCACAAGCATCACCATCATCATCATCTACCAATTGCTCTGCATACATTACTTCTGTAGACCAGGAGTGGTGCTATCCTTATTTTAGAGATGAGGAAACCAGAGTGCTGAGAGATAAGGGATGTGCCTAAATTCCTTAAAAGCACAGCCTGGACGTGGAGCAGCTCAGCCTATTTCCAAAATAAAAGTCTCTGATTCAGCCAGGTTAGTCTTTTAGTGTCCTGCCTTCCAACATTTTGGCTTCCAAGATTTTTGACTATAAGAATCCCTTGTAAGGGTAAAATACTTTCAAAGACTCCTGGAATCCATTGGCTAGGAAAATTATAATAATGAGAATATTACTGTGATTTTAATAGTGGTTTAAATGATTTGTTTCTTAATCTATCAACAGCAATGGCATTACCTGTGAGTGTAAATTAAATAATTTACTTAGCTAGACTGATGCACATGTGAACTTTCAGCCCATATTACTAGTGATAGTATTTTAGTAGTGTTTATTATTCTTGATAAGTAATGTGTATTGGGTCCATACAATGTATTATTTCATTTTTCTTTACATAACCCCAAATAGTAGGTGCTCTTATTTTTCCCACTTTCCACATTAGGAAACCAAAAGATGTTAAGAAGTTAAAGTCTAAAGAAGTTAAGTGATTTGCTTAGTGAGCATAGCTGAAACTGATGCATAAGCTCCAGCCTCCACCTCACACCCAGGATCACAGCCTCAACTCTAAACTCATTCTAAACTCATGCACTAAGGCCTGCTTCAGACCATTCCTGTCTTCTCTGCCTAGCCAAATTCTCTCAGTTACCTCAAGCTCAACTAAGAAACCCTCTCTTTCTTCTCCTACAAGCTTTCTGTTACTATGTCTCTTATGCTGATATTTCCTGTACCATCACTGTGACAATTATTTGCCACTTTCAATTCATTACCTTTTCTTGAAGTGCCTACGCAGTGCAAGGCACTGGCTTAGCTATTTTCCATGATACAAGGAAGATTTAGACATCCTACCCTCAGAGCTTACAATCTTACAATGGGTATAAAATAATTTCATAAGTAGCTACAGCTAATGGCAGGACCTGATAAATTCTGGCTATACAAAAAGAAGTCCAATGGAAAGTATTCTAGGTTTTGGAAAAAATGAACTGGATTTGAACCTAGTTCTATTATCATTTGTGCAACCTTGCACATGTTGCTTAACCTCTGAGCCTTTGCATCCTCTTCTATATACTAGATGAAGACTAGAGGTAGGAAGGACAGCTCGGAGGCCATCTCCAGAGCCCTGACCTGTGTGGCTCAGTTGGTTCGGCATCGTCCTTCAAAGTGAAAGGTCACCAGTTTCATTCCCAGTCAGAACACATACCTGGGTTGCAGTTTCATTCCCATTCAGAGCACATACGAGAGGCAACCAATTGATGTTTCTCTGGCACATCGATATTTCTCTCCTTCTCTTTCTCCCTCCCTTCCCCGCTCTCTAAAAATAAATAAAATATTTTAATATATTTTATTGATGATGCTATTACAGTTGTCCCATTTCCCCCACCCCTCCACCCTGCATACCTCGTCCCCCCCACACTCC